>WNLI01028568.1:0-11615 GCA_025802215.1 Wirenia argentea
CTTGGGCGCTAACTCTTATGATCTTGGGCGGTAACATAATACTTAGTTAATTTAATTGCGCTCGGGCGGTCTAAATATCCATTGTATTTCTATCTCGACCTAACAGCCTAATTATTATCTTGGGTTGTGACATAATAGTTAGTGCTCGTGCGCACACGTGGTCATTAGTGGATAATACTGTAGAATGCCAGACGTTATCTCAGTGTATTAATACTCATGGGTGGCGTACGTGTCACTGGTAGTGTTCAGACGGATCTGGCCTGACTGTTGACGGTTGACCAACTTCATCATTTTTCTCGCCTCTGTACCCCATTACGTATACATATTTTTAACTTTCACAGCATTTTGTGGCCGTAGTCTATTCATTATTTTCATTACTGTGCATTGTAAATAACTGTAAATTTATAATATTATCGCAATATGTACTCACCATTTCGTTGACTTGTAGAGATATATCTAAATAATATTGTCAGTCATAAATTGTAGGCTATCATGTGGCGTGAATAAGCTCTGCTTGGTAGACGCCACATCAAAAACTAAAACAACACAACAACGTGTCACAGACTCACAGTTAGCGGTCCTTTGTAGGCCTGTGCGGCTTACCACATCAGTCACTCATCAGTCGTTTCATTCGTCAGATCTTATGGGCGGTCTCTGGAGTGACCAATGCAATCGCTGCGCTGACAATTGACCAATCACTGCGCGCTTTGGTCAAGTACTGTCACGTGGGTTTAGTGAACCAGTGAGCCATTTATTCTGGTCATTATTCTCGATAACGCAGAAGCGCGCACACTGTCATGTCGAATCCACATAATTTTAACCTACCTTGTCCTTGCATTTGTGAATTTGTGTAATTGCTGAAATCTTTCGATTTGATACCCATATAAGGCAATTTTGAGGCACTTCAGCGCGTCTCTCAATAAAAAAGTTCCCCTGCGGGAGGGGGATTTCATGATTGGTCCCCCCTCAGGCGAAAATCCTGGCGACGCTAGTGGTTTGATCCCTCAATTGATCCTTCATTCGATATATATCGTTCGGTTCACCATTCGATAATTCGTGCTATTCATGATTCCACCATGATTCCATCATCCGATAATTAATTCTATCCATCATTCAATCTGTGCTTTGATCCATCTTCCGATCCATCGTGTTCAATCCATCAAACGATTCATCCATTGTTTAACCGTCACTTGATGCATCATTATTGTCACTCCTCGATACCTCATTTGTTCTATGTGTCCAATAATTCGTTATAGCCTATATCCATCGGCTGATGACCGTGTGTCTTTCCATCAGCCGTTCCCCAAAGGTGGTTTGATACATCATTCACTCCATCATTCGATCCATCGTTCGATCAAAGCTTGCGTCTATACCATGAATCCTTTCCAGGACTCCACCACCCCCGCCCTACCCCTTCCCAACCCATTCAGTCCCTATCATGTTTCCCTCCCCTGCCCCCCCCCCCCCATGCCTCATTCTCTCTTAGCCTAAACTTACATTATGACCGGCGTAACTAATGTATATGTAATACGTTACCGTATCATTTAATCCATTCACTTGCGAATGAGCTGCGCGACTGTGTATATGTATACACATCAATCTAACGGATATACTTCCTAGCAGTCCATACGTAACATCACATCCATCTGACACGGTATGGTCGGATCTACTACTGCATTTACAAAGAGTATAATGCATATTAAGCATATAATGCCTATTGCAGCGAGGTTATATTATGTGCGTACAATTAAGGTACTGATACTCACCCTTGTGAGAGGATAGCCTCGATTTCTGTAGGTGGTGTCCCTGGTGGGCGGCAACGACCGACTGCATGAACATTTGATGAAAGGACGACCTGATAGTCCTCTCGTATAGTTACATTCGCGATAATCGCATCGCTCATAAATCTACGGCTTACGTTCCTATTAAATACTATATAGGCATCAACTAACTAACCAACGAACGAAGTGAAATATTATATAGGCTACATACTTGATCATCAATATGCGTACATAGTATAGGAAAAAAGTATTTTAACATGTTGGATAGTCACAGTACATGCAAACATGTTTACGCCATCCCCCTCCCCCCATAGACCATCGACGTATCTCTAACACAGCGACCCTTCCATCATTACCCCCTCTCAGTCTCATGCCCGATTGCCTACCTCGCCCCTGACTCCTTACAGCACTACTCTCGCTTTTATCATGTGTGTTGCATATCTCTCAGTCTCGAAATAATAATAGAGCCTATACCTGGGTTATTTGGATAGCGCATAGCATAGGCATCATTCTTGTAGTGACGTCATGGTGTGTGACTGGTCTCCTGAATTGTCTCCAAAATGCACAATAGGTCACAATAGCAGATGATAGACCTGTGCCGCGGATTAAAAATCGGACGACACTATTATATTAATTGTCGGAAATGGGCATCGACTTCAATTCGATTCAATTTCTATTGGTGACAAACCCGCTAATTCTTACAACAACACACAGTCACGGCGGGTCCGATCTCGGCGCAATTGATCAGGTGGCGTTTACCCGCGATGAATGGGGTAGGTAGTGAGGTCACAAAATCCGTGATCACCACCTGGGTACACATCCCAGCTTGGAACTGTCGGTCAGCTTTGGTCTGTGGGGATTAGTGGCTGTGTCAGCCTGTGTGCATGTGGTTTGTCAGAAATCGCCATGTAGGTTTATTTTACAATAACAGTAGGCCTATAGCCTAAACTCAATGAGTTTGTAGGCGTTAACACACACACACAATTCTAAGGTTTAGCCTAATGAGAATCCCACAACGTAAATTAATCATAGATTTGAAACTTAATATAGGCTATCTCGACGGAATTAATGTGAATTATGAAACAGCGATAGCCTACGTTACTTTCAACTTCATTAGTGTTTACGATCGGCCGTTAGTTGAAAATTGATGTCATGCAGTTAGCGTGTTGTCACTTATCAGTTCGCATGTAGCCTCTTTCGTTGGTTGGTTCGTACGTCGGTTCGTTCGTTGGTTCGTTAGGTGATTCATTGGATGGTTAGGCGGTTGCTTCATTCATTGGTTGGTTAGTTGGTTGGTTGGTTGGTTCATTTGTTCGTTCGTTGGTTAGTTAGTTGATTCTATGGTTGGTTGGTTCGTCGGTTGGTTGCTTAGTTGATTCATTCATTTGTTCGATCGTTCGTTGGTTGCTTCATCGATTAGTTGGTTGGATCATTTATTAGTTGGTTGGTTTGTTGGTTGGTTATGTGGTTGTTTGGTTTGTTGGTTGGTTAGATCGTTGGTATGTTCGTCCATTCATTCGTTCGTTAGATGGTTGGTTGGTACGTTGGTTGGTTGGGTTTTGGTTGGTTGGTTAGTTGCTTGGTTGATTGGTTCGTTCGAAAGGTGTATGGTTGATGGTGGCTGTACGGTGTTGGGTGTATATGACGGGTGTATTATAGTGGTGGGTGTAGCCTATCACCACCCTTAGCCTATCACTTACATGTACAGTCGTTTGCGCGTACAGTGGTGGTGTATGGTGGTGGGTGTATAGTGGTGGGTGTATGGTGGTCGGTGCATGGTGGTCGGTGCATGGTGGTGTGTGTATGGTGGTGGGTGCATGGTGGTGGGTGTATGGTGGTCGGTCCCTCCGTCCGTCCGTGTATTTATGCCCGCTAAATTGGTGAATATTAGCCTGTGAACTTTTACCCCAGGTACGAATACGACATGGGACAATTCCCAATTTCCCACCCTCCGTGTATTTATGCCCGCTAAATTTGTACCCCAGCTACGAATACGACATGGGACAATTCCCATTCGCGATCGGCTATTGTTGGTCGCTACCAATAACGCCATTCATTCGACGCGATCTCGCTCCATGTGGCAACCCTACGGTAACGCGGTGGGCGTTCTCAGCTGATCCGCCGACCTGTCAATCTTTCCCGTCGACCAATCAAACGCGTCCGAATAGTAACTGTTCAACGGCGCGCGATCAGCCGAGTCGCCCTGTGCCGTCGACCAATCGAACGCGTCCGGATGGTAAATTTCGCTGCGCGCAGATATCCAGATTCCACGTTAGGGCCCTCTCTATTGTGTGATGGGTGAGTCCCGCTCTCTTTCCCACAAAAACAAACGACAACAGGAATGCGACGAAATTGACGCAGTGACTATCAACCCCGTGATAAATTGATAATGATATTCTGTGTGATCATCAAGCCGGGGACAGTAGTTTGGTAGTCTAATACTTTCATCCATTGAACCTCAGAGCTCTAAGTATCACCCCTTGTTGCAACTAGTTTTGTTGCTAAGTCATGTTTTGTAGCTGCTCACAAGCTTTGTTGCAGACTTGCAGTAGTCGTCGCCAATTTTTGTTTACAAATATGTAGGTGTATAGGTCACAAGTTTTATTCCCAACCTGCCCACAATGAAGGCCACAAGTTTTGTTCCACCATCGATGACTTTTGGAGCAGCTTGCATTTCTGCTTGCAACTGCCATCGGCCCATTGTGAAAAAAATGTCAGCGATTGTTGCAAGGAAACTCTGCTACGTAATTCGGCGTTGCAACACAACAAGTTGCTATACCCCTGTGTATATATGTTATTAACTGAGGTTGTGGCACTTGCAGAACATAGGAGATGGATGGTGGGAGGCCAGCAACTGTCAAGGCACGAGTGGCTTCATCCCAGAGTCTTATGTCGAGGTTAGTGTTACAGTACAGTATTGTTACAGAAAATAATGAGATAGCAGTACCCTGAGTACAGTGAGTACACTTAGTGCTGATCATCTGATGTGTCTATTTGAATAAATGTTTTACCGTTTCTTCTAAATTTCAATACATAATTTGATTTTATGTATTGATAGGCTCTATAAAAGGCCAATGATCGACTGATCGTGCATAATATACATAACACAAAGTATTGTTGTTTGGTCCTGACTTATGTATGTTATGAGTCCATTTGCGTTGGAGTGTGTCGGTGTCAGAGCCATCCTTCCCGCCCCCTCCCGCACCCAGCATACCTCAGATCACCGTCACCAATACTTCATTACTCTCTCAATCCAGTAACTCAATCCAATAACTCAAACCACCCATACCATCTATGGACCAGTATTTGATGTGAATGACCTATTGAATTGTTGATTGTATACATTGTAGATCACCACCCTACCCGAGCCATCCTTCCCACCCCCTCCAGCACCCAGCATACCTCAAATCACTGTCACCAATAACTCACGGAATTCTGTCTCTCATACCAACAATGCTCAACCAGTGGTTAGTACAGAACTTTAAAATCTTAGGCATTCATCTCGAGATACCTACTGTACGTCAATATTCATTTTATAAATAATGAGTCGTCAATGGCCAGTATGATAGATTTGACTATACATGACCTGTACGACGCAGTACTATACGCCTCAGTGGAGTCAGTGCTCACTGCTCAGTGCTCAGTACAGTGCGTACGGCTCAGTAAGTCAGTAATGTAGTTATACAGTCCATTACAGTACCATGTACAGCCGTAGGGCACGGGTCAGTATCGTGACAGTATGGCACCGTTGGCACGGCCTATCACAGTGCAGTGCGCACACACGGTTCGCTCGATCACGGGGCACACGACCACGACACGGCATATCCCACTATATGGCGTACTATATAGTAGGTCTAGTACGATAGGATCCTGTACAATTCGACTGGTAAGATATGACCTGGAACCGGCTGCGTAGCGTGGCGGAATATCTCGGTACAGTGTGGTGTAGCGCAATGTATGTCTATCACGGTGTGTGGTGTAGGGATTGAGGAACATGGTTGTGTGATGTGCTGGTGTCTAGTAACTACATGCAGGATGCCGGCGGCCTGCAACCATTTTTACTCGAGGAAAAATATAACTACTTAATTTATTTTTGTTTATCGGGCCATTGAGCTCATTGCCTCGCGTTGTAAGTACGCGGTATATGCCGTATGAATGACATTTAATTTGGTTTCATTGCTGTGTATCACTAATCAATGGTAGAGTGCAGATGTTAATGCCCAAGATGTTGTACTCTTACTGTGTCTTCCTAATTAAATGTCTTATTAGTGTCCTCCCATTGCTATTGGTTCACACTGCCTCACTTTACATATGTGAAAAATGTAGAAAAATGCATAATTATGCAAACTTGATTGTTTTGCTATTCTATTTTGCATAAAATTATGTTAAATAGAATATCTACAGTATATTGTATTACTGTATATATGGTGAATTACTCGTGTTCGGTACTCCGACATAAATTATGTAAATAATATGCTAATATAACATAAAATAATTATGTAATTATGTTGAGCTAGGGTAAACAAGATTAGAATCTAATGCAATAGCGGTTTTTTATTGGTGGCCACGCTGAGGATATAATTCTTGTAAGAACTATTTTATTTTTTTGCGGAAATATGCAGAAAATTTGACATACTTTGCTAGTGGCACTATTGTCACTATCTTGACCAAGGATGCCAGTCCCATATCACAAATTTATTATTTCTACCATGAATACTAATACTAATCAATTAATACAACTACGGTGAAGTACCACCATGCCACGCCATAATAAACATATAATTTTGTCTACAGTTCAATACACTTGCATTCTGGAGCAGATCTATATTCAGTGCGTAATTTTATTGGCGTGTAGACGCCGCGCAGTGCACAGTGATCTACGCGAGTCACGTGATAAACAAATAAGAAAATCGACAAGTTAATTTTATAATTTATTTATTTAGTATTTATAAAATGTCGCGGGTATATTGAGCGATGTAAATGATTGATAGTAAGTACATTAGATCAAAATATCGCACTGTATATAATATCAATTTATTGACTGGCACTTTAACTTAAAAGGAACGGTATTTCATAATCTATTCTGTTCACTTGAAATGAACTTGGTTTTATTGAGAGTCAACATACCATACACACCTTTAAATACCTAGTACCTAATACTGTAACTATGCAAACATAATAACTGTAATATATTACAGCTAATAAAACCCGTAGAACAAGTATCTGAATGTAATAGTATGGTCCATGATTTCAAATTGTGTTACATTGTGTGGATATCATTTACAATTTTACAGGATAATATATAAGTTTTTCAGTAATGTAAGTTTTTCAATAATAGATATTGTAAATGCCCAAGACCGAAATTATAACCCAAGCGTGAAGGAGAGTTATTGTCGGTGGTCGATGGCAATTCGCTGTGCATCCCTGTCATTCCCCATTGAGAACAAGCAACATACGTAGCAAAGGTTGCTTTATAATAATAATGTCAGGCATTTTAGTCATTGGACTGGCTACATTCACTCAATGAGTGAGACACATAGATCGACAGTAACATCTAGGCCACAGCACAATCAAGCTATGAACAGAACTTTACAGTCTAAAGTGAGTACCCGGAGAAAACAACCGGACTTGGGTAGGATTTTTTTCCATCTTCAATGACTCTCGAAGAAGCCAGCACAATTCCTACGAAAGCTACCCAGTCCCCAGCTGCTAAATTTAGCCACTGAACTAGTGGAGGCAAGCATGGATAAGTTACTTGCCCAAGAGAATTACAGAAACACAGGGAAAATGCCACAAAGATTTACCACGGCCCAGGCTTGAACCCGGGGTCACAAGATCTCTAGGCGCTCGCCTAGCACTGCGCTACTGCCCAGTTTGCTTAGGATAATATATAATGTCAGTTTAACGTCACCAATTATTTCTACTACAAACATTATCTACTCCACACAGCAAGCCACCCGACCACCCAGCTTCATTCCCACATTTAACTACGGCGAGCCAATCAGACCTGTCTCAACAACAGACACATCGACCAATCAAAAGACACAACCCAGCCCATTAACCAATGAGAGGCCCCATCACAACTCCTTACCCAACCAGGACAGTTACGACGGTTGGGAGGATGATGATTGGGATGATGACGACTCGGGCACCACCGATCAGGTAAGGGGTTTATTGACCAATGAAATGACACAACCCAGCCCATTGACCAATGAGAGGACACAACCCAGCCCATTGACCAATGAGAGGCCCCACCACAACTCCTTACCCAACCAGGACAGCTACGATGATTGGGATGACGATGATTGGGACCACTGATCAGGTATTTTTAGTTATTGTCCACTAGGATGTGTCAGGGGAGATACCTTCAGCCTCGGGACGATGCAATCCCGTTATCATCATACTGAACAATAACGCATTTATCTTATGTTTCAACTGAGCAGTGAAAAATAATTTAAATCTGCATTATAAATGAGATAAAATACATATTTTGTTTTTTTGTGTGTGTAAAAAGCCAAGAGCTTTATTCAGTATTCACGATGATTTCATCGACAGTCCGGTACACATCACGCAGTCAACCATATGTCTCATGTATGACACTAATCAATGCAACACCATCTCACAAGTCGACACAGGTAGGTATGTGATGTATGCTTTCATCTAACCAATCAAATGCTTGAATATCCAACCTTATCCAATTACAATGTGACACTGACTACGTATAACCAACTACAGTCGATATATATAGGTATGCTTTCTGTTATTTATAAAACAATCAAATTATTATATATTTGCATATCTTCAGTAAATCCCCTAAGAAGCACCAGTATGGACATGATGCATTTTTTCTCAACCGATTAACTTGTCATATATCACTCATTAACCAATGCTATCTCTCCAACAGGACTACAACCAGTGTAACTCCACCTCTGCCCCGACCGACAGAGTCACTTTGCGTTCTTCGTCCCCATCCATCAACCAATCAACTCCGCATATATCACTCCTTAACCAATCATATTTCTCCAACAGGACTACAACCAACGTAACTCCACCTCTGCCCCGACTGAGTCACAATGGATTATTCGTTTCCATCCATCAACCAATCAACTCTTCATATATCAGTCCTTAACCAATCATATCGCTCCAACAGGACTACAACCAACGTATCTCCACCTCTGCCCCGACTGACAGAGTCACAATGCGTTCTTCATCCCCATCAGTAGTAATATAGGGTCACTATAGACCGGAAGTGACGTCAGCGAGTAGTACTACCGCGTCACCTGCATATGAGTCATCCATACCGCTAACTAGGCATGACCCCACGTGCACCTTACGAAATGGCGTCGCTAACGTCGTAGTATAGGGGTGTGTGGTATCGTTGGAATCGCCCGGCGAAGCCGGTCGTTAATATGTCGGCTATTAGGTAGTTCTTACATCGAGGAAGAAGTAAAAACCATTTTCGGTCACGTGTTGTCTTAGTGACGCTACGTAGTGGCGTTACTTACTCCTAATAATATGGGGCGTGTGAGATAGCGCTGGAATCGTCCCGCGATAACGGTTATGTACGTTTTAACGCATTAGTTTATGCACATAACGAAGTAAGGTCGTTACTAAATTATCCCTGCCATTTTGTTTTTGTCGTTGTGGGATGACGTCAGTACGAGATTTTATTACTAACAGTATATAGGCGTGTTTGGTCTCGATGGAAGCATTTGGTCGAGGTGATTATAAATATATCGAAGGTTTGGGTTGTGGGTTAATTAGGTGTACGCGGCGTTACATAACGAATAACCTATATCGGCGGGCATTTTGTTTCGTGACGCCACGTTATCGAAAGGTGTACGTATGTACGTATATAGGCGTGTTTGGTATCGCTGGATGTGGCTAGTCGAGACGGTCATAAAATTAATATACCGATGGTTTGGTTGTGGATTTCCTATGAACGACGTTAAACCCTAAACGCCATTTCGATGGCCACGTCTGTTTTACAACAATGGCGTCGGTGTGAGATTTAACTAATGCCCGTTTGTAGGCGTGTTTGATCTATTTGTATACGTCTGGAAATATACCGTCGGTTGGTTATTCCAGCTTATGGGGGTTGATTGGTCGGTTGGTTGGCCGGGCACTAGTCTAGGCTATACATATTTCGTGGTGAAGTGTTATTCGCAGAGTAAAGCCTGCAAAGCCGTGATATAAGCTGTATTTACATGAAAAAGTCTAACTGTGCAGGTGTACCGAGTCCATATTATTTACTCCCCGAACAATAGGCCTAATGTAGTTGTCGAAAATTGAGAATCCTGCAATAATAGATGCATCCGTAAAAAAATCAAGCCATTTAATCTGAAAGGCCGAAGCTATAAACCATGTGAAATGCTGAAGCAAATCAGGCCAGAGTCACTAAATAATTAGCACACTTCATAAACCCCATTACACTGACCACAAAATTCATGAACTATTATTTCACAGTTTAGAATACCATTAACATATTAGTAGTTATACCATAGCTTACCGTGGTATATGGCCTGATATCCATACGGAAATTTATCGCTGTTTCACGAGGGCGCTTCATAATGTTATTTTGACTATGTGTGTCATCTATCCCATTTTGATAACAACTCACTAATAACAAAAAAGTACCATATCATACCATACCAATTTCGGCCATATTTTAATGCTCCCTCGAAGCATACGCAAAATTCCCTATTGTCTTCTAAAGATAAAAAAAAAAGTAAATTGAATACAAAATTAATATGCATACAAATATCCATAAAACGTGCGCCATAAAAATATTTTTATATCCAAATCTAATGTGAGCATATTTTAGTGGTCCATTCCCTATTCCCCACCGTCCCCTAACGCTACCAGAGGACATTGTCATTACGTTTAATGGCAACGGGTGATAGATGGGACACTGGGGTATAATTGGCCACTGGTACACTAATGGACTAATAAACATTGCTTGTTTGGGGACTTATGGTTGACTTTGTTTCTGGTGTTTTGTGTAGAAAACATACACTTTTGCTACATTTGCTTTTCTGTAAGATAAAGCTACGCTACATTACGTGACATTCGTGCACAAAATTTGACTTGGCATAAAAAATTACGCTATGTATTCAATATTATGTCGATACATTATTCGTGCTATAAAATTTGGCTTATCAAAAAAATTTCATATATATACATATTTTGTCGATACTACAGTATATATATCAAAACATTTTGCAAGCCATACTTTAAACATATTCATGTGCTTAGATAGATGTAGCTTTTTGTGCGAAAACATTTTGTGCAAAACATTTTACAAGCCATACTTCTTAATCTTTCGTTACGCCTATGATCACTTTTAGACACACACATGTGCTTAGATAGATGTGCAAAAACGACAAAAAGGAATAGTCTGGCATGATTTGGCCCATCCTATTTACCATTCTACGCATACAGTATACTAGCTGTACTGTGAAACATGAATCGTGCCAAGCCTAATCATGCTAAATGTGGTGAAATAAAATGGGGATTAAATTTGTGCATTTTAGCCTCTATGGGCCACTTAGGCATGAAATGCGTCATATTCTTATTACATAAATAGAATCGATGAATCGATAATAAACATACAGAAATAGATATCACATGACATAAATATCATAATAACATAGCCTACATATTAACGAATATGTAAATTTAGTCGGTAAATTACCAACAACTACCCAGCCAATTTTGGTATCAATAAATTAATGAATATGCAAATTAAAAATAGTTAGTTAAAGTGCCAGATCGCAAATTGATTATTGCTACCCTGAATACTAATACTAATCAATTAATACAACTACCACCATG
>WNLI01028679.1:0-11615 GCA_025802215.1 Wirenia argentea
ACTGTTACCAGTTATAATAATATACATAATAATGGACAGTTAAACCAGGCTTGTAACGTCGCTCAATTTTTGATGGGCATCTACGTATAGTAGCAGTATGTCTACATCCGTCTTGATATAACTTGCCGTTCACCGTCTAAAATGATGTAAACAAAAGAAGTTCCAAATCAGGTTTGCGGCTGTACACAATTGACAATTGATGTCACTTCATAATGTTCGAAGTAAGTCAGTTTAGCAGTAAATTATACGAGCGGATAATTGGTCTATTTTGAAGGATCTCGACTAGACAATCTAGTTCATTCATCGTGAATTATACAGTATTAATTTATTACTTTAAAAAACCCTGGGAATTTACTATTTTAATAAATCAAAGACATTGACGTTACAATTCTGGTTTAAATATCAAGATTACACCAGGAGCTAATGGGTACAATCTATATTACAAGTAGTTCGTGGGTAAATAGTAAATACTATTGTATAGGCTAATGTATATTGCCGCCATTATAATGTAATTATACTTCCAGTATCATATTGTACTCCGAATCATATAGCACGAGGTATGGGTATATCCATCGTAGCGTATCCTCCCGCTAGTATCGCACCGCGTCGCCGCGGTGTCGGCTGAAGCCCCAGAGAACACGAGTGGGCACGGTGCGGTGGATACCAATACTTAATGCTATCGCGGTCAGCAAGTATGTAACATAATATATACAGTACTTAATTACTTACTTACTTACAAGTTACAATACATTATATTATTGGCACAAGTTGCCTAATAAAATCTAAAATCTAAATCTATCGGTACAATTTTGATCTGGACAATATCGACAAAATTCGTCGATATGATATTCATCTAAAACATGGCGTGCGTTAGTGTAGTGTGGGGTAATCTAGTGTAGTGTAGTGTAGTGTAGTGTAGTGTAGTGTAGTGTAGTGTAGTGTAAGCCTGAAACATGCAAACAATGCAATGGTTAGATAATATATCCCATACCGACACTCCGGATCGGTCGGTCAGTAGAGTTGTAATATAAATAGAACCATGTTGGTTTATAAGATGCATGAAGAGGCCATTCACACCCGCGCCAACAATTCCTCACACAAATAATTTAACTTATGACAAAGGAGAGCAGATGGGGCGATAGAGAGGAAGGGGTGATACCAGCTATAGCCTACCCGTAGTCGTTTGACGAACACCGAACTGATTATTTTACCTTCCGCTATAGTGACACGTGACTGTGAACAGGACGCCAGAGGATCAATCCCGTTTAGCGAATGGTTCTACTTTCTGATCTACAGGTCTGTGCAAACTCAGTGACTCCGGGATAGCCTAATGTTATAATAGTGAAGGTCATAAAAAAATAGTGCCCAATACAACTATGTTTTAGGATATGCCATTTCACAAAAAGGGGTGGCGTATCGAAGGCACATCTACCGTCTAAGACGATTGTATTGTTTCACTCACCAGTTATTGAGAAAATAATTTCGTTTAGACGAATGACTAAAAGTGCGATTTCGACTTTTTTTCTATTTTACATCTGCAGGACTACCTAATTGCGACATATCGCTGCCACGAGAGTAAGCATACCACGACACAATTCTCTATACTATAGGCCTACAGTATCCTATGTATACGAAGATCACTATCTTACCATCTCCGTTGCTAGTTTTCCCGTTCTTCTTCCCATTTCCGTTCCCATCGCCACTCTCCACGTCGCCGTTGATTTTTTGGATCTTGTCGATGCTGATGCTTTCTTCCTTTTCATTGGTGAAAGTGTTGTAGCCATGATGGGTGTCGGACATACTGTCACTTAGGTCGCTGTTGTCTGTGGGGATAACATTATATGAAATTATTGTTGAATTGTCTGTAGCCATGAGTGTGTTGTAGCCATGATGTGTTGTAGCCATGATGGGTGTCGGACATACTGCACTGTCGCTCCGGTCGCTCTTTGCGGAAACATGCGTGAAACCATTTTTGAATGCATTGTTGTGGCGCATTGCCATAATGACATTGTGTTGTAGCCAGGTTGTGTTGTAGACATGGTGTGTTGTAGCCATGTGTTGTAGACATGATGTGTTGTGGCCATGATGGGTGTCCGACATACTGTCGCTTAGATCGCTGTTGTCTGTGGGAATATAACTATATGAAATCATTTTTGAATTGATTGTAGCCATGATGTGATGTAGCCATGATGTGTTGTAGCCATGATGTGTGTTGTAGCCATGATGTGTTGTAGCCATTATGGGTGTCGGACATACTGTCGCTTAGGTCGCTGTTGTCTGTGGGGATATAATTATATGAAATCATTTTTGAATTGGTTGAAGCCGTGATGTGTTGTAGCCGTGATGTGTTGTAGCCGTGAAAGTGTTGTAGCCATGATGGGTGTCGGACATACTGTCGCTTAGATCGCTGTTATCTGCGGGGATATAATTATATGAAATCATTTTTGAATGTGTTGTAGCCAGGAATGTGTTGTAGACATGATGTCTTGTAGCCGTGTGTGTTAGCTGTGACGTGTTGTAGCCATGATGTGTTGTGGCCATGTGATGTAGCCATGTGTTGCAGACATGATGTGTTGTACCCGTGATTTTTGTAGCCATGTGTTGTAGCCATGTGGTGTATTCAGGACGTGTTTTAGAAATGTGTTGTAGTCATATGTTGTTTTCGTGTGTAGGCATGTATTTAAACATGTGGTGTAGCCATGTGTTCTAGCCATGTGTTGTAACCATATGTTGTAGCCATGCGTTGTAGCCATGTTTTGTAGCCAAGTGTTGTGGCCATCATGTGTCGTGGCCATGTGCTGTAGCCATGTGTTGTAGCCGTGGGTTGTAACCATGTGTTGTAGCCATGCATGTGTTGTAGCCACGAATGTGTAGCCACGTCGTGATGTAACTATGTTGTGAAGTATTCATTCTGTGTTGTAGACATGATGTGTTGTGGTCATATGTTGTAGTCATGTGTTTAGATGTCATGTGGTGTAGCCATGGTATATTATAGCTTTGATGTATTGTAGACATGGTGATTTGTTACAGTAGTTATGAATATGTTGTGGTCGCGATGTGGTATAGTCATGTGTTGTAGCCGTTATATGTTGTAGCCATGATGTGTTGTAGACATGATGTTTTGCAGCCATTATGTCTTGTAGCCATGACGTGTTGTAGACGTGCATGTGTTGTAGCCGTGATGTGTTGTAGTCATGTGCTGTGGTCATGTGGTGTAGCCATGCGTTGTAGTCATGTGTTGTAGTCATGTGCTGTGGTCATGTGTTGTAGCCATGTGTTGTAGCCATGTGTTGTAGCCATGTGTTGTAGCCATGTGTTGTAGCCATGTGTTTTTATGTCATGTGGTGTAGCCATGATGTATTGTATCTGTGATGTATTGTAGCCATGACGTGTTGACACATTGTTGTAGCCATGACGGGTGTCGGACATACTGTCGCTTAGGTCGCTGTTGTCTGCGGGAATTATAATTGTATGAAATTATTTTTGAATGTGTTGTAGCCAGGATGTGTTGTAGCCATGATATGTTGTACCCGTGATTTTTGTAGCCATGTGTTGTAGCCATGTGTTGTAGCCATGTGTTATAGCCATGTGTTGTAGCCATGTTTTGTAGTTATGTATTGTAGCCATGTGTTATAGTCATGTGCTGTAGCCATGATGTGTTGTAGATATGTGTTGTAGCCATGTGTTGTAGCCGTGGGTGTGGTTTAGCCATGTGTTGTAGTTATGTATTGTAACCATGAGTTGTAGCCACGATGTAGTGTAGCCATGATGTGATGTAACCACTAACCATGATGTAGTTTTGCTATGGGGTACTGTATCCGTGATGTGTTGTAGTCATGTGATGTAGCCATGACTTTTTAGTGTTGTAGCGATGACGTATTGTAGCCATGTGTTGTAGACACGTGTTGTAGCCATGTGTTGTAGCCACGTGTTGTAGCCATGTGTTGTAGGCATATGTTGTAGCCATATAGAGACGTGGTGTAGCCCTGATGTATTGTAGCCATGTGTCGTAGCCGTGAATGTGTTGTAGACGTGATGTGTTGTAGCCCTGATGTTTTATAGTTATGGTGTGTCGTAGCCATGAATGTGTTGTAGCCATGAATGTGTTGTAGCCATGAATGTGTTGTAGCCATGAATGTGTTGTAGCCATGATTGAACGCGCTGACCAGTAGTTGCAACCAGTTATAGCCTACATGGACTGTTGTTGGATGTGTTGTAGTGATCTGTGATAGGGCTATCGGTGTGAATTCTTTATGCTAATGTAATTGAACTTTTATGTAATATATAATGTATTTTCCTATATTCGTAGTACTATTGGTATGAATTTTTATTTATCTGATGTAGGCCTAATATGGATATAATTTTTATAGGTCTATTGCATTTTTCAACAGTGCAATCTGTATGTATGTTTATGTGATGTACGAACGCTATATGTATTTCCTGATTCTGCTAATATCCTACTAATCGTGATACATACGCCTATATTAATAAAATATCATATCTTGTATATAACATAACGTTTATGTCTTTTTTATTATTAAATGTGTATAGTATGCTTGTCTCTTATTTACCGTTATTAATAATTGATATAATAATATATAATTCGTGATCGTAAATCACTTGCGATCAGAATGCACAGTGTCCTTTAAGTTTATGTGCTATTACAGAAACACACACGGAAACTGCTAACACAACACTCTCGGACCGAACGCTTAGCCTATATGGATAACATTTCTGGTCCGGCCTTCGCTTCAAACGTCTATGGATTCCAGAGCTATTGTCTTGTATGTTTATAACAGACACCTTCGGACCAAACACCTAACAATCCAATCCGACACACACGATACAGTTGGTACTCGGTCAAGTCGTTGTTATCATATCAGTTGTCAAACAAACGACGTTAACAACAATTTGGATTGAGATTGACACTTGCATGTGTACAACCACGTTCTTAAAATTCCAAGTTTTCTTTAAAAGTATGGATTATTTCTTAATAAATCTGGGGTAGGGTTTTGGTGGGGTTAAAGATGAGGAAACGTATTACAGTTAAGGTTATAGTTTGCATTAGAGAATTTACAAGATTGGCTTTTTACGGAAAAAAACTAACAAAGGTATAAATGTATGTCATTACAGTGTGTATTTTGATTGAACATCATGCAGTTTGTGATTAGACTAAATATTTTCTACAAATTTTCACCAGATGCAAGTTAAGTGCAACTTGTATTTATTTTATTTGATAATTATACAGTATTTTCAACTATTTTGTACGACATTAATTTTGAGAGGAGTAAAAACGCTTGTTGTCGATATAATGTTGATATGATTACGTATGTAGGGCCTACTCTATTTGAAAAGTATGTTTATGTTATGAATCTTGGGTGTATATTTTTTTTGTAAAATATTGAAACGTAGAGCGATGAGCATTTTGTTACATGCGCGGGTGCAGCGTGAAATTGGAACGAGGTGAAACAGTGGGAGATCGATATGAGGTAATAATGATCGGAAGTTTAGGCTACAGACAGCCGATACGTGCATACTAGGCATTACTAGCAGAGGGAGTATAATGCACATGGCTGGGAGGTGAGGTATAGGTCTATGGTGGTAGCTCTGTGTGTAATTTGGTATGGTAGACCTATACGGGTGGGTTGGGTAAGGTATGCCTATACGGGACTTACGGGTGGGTTAGATGCTCAGGCTGTCAGCTAATACGGTATACGATCTGTTAGAAGCGCTGTCTATATATAGTGTTTATCGGTCATGCCAGATCTTAATGATCTGCTAGATGCTCTATATCTAAACATGTAAATGGGGCGAAACATAATAATTATGACAACAGTTGCATGCGATATCTCAGTTTACACATACATAAAGTTATAAACAATGACAATATAATTAGTTTGAGTCTTACTTTCCAACGACGGTAATTCGAGATAATGTTCAAAGGTAATGGTGTTCACTTCAAAGGGAAGCTGTTACCTGTTACTGGCGGGCCTTTAAGATACCCCGCCTATGTGACATATAAATAATTGTAATCACTTAATGTTGACTATGATAACTAGCGACATGGCACACCGTAGGCTATAAATAGGCATGATCAAAGACAAAAGATCAAAGGCAGAGAGTAGCCTACAAAACTGCTGTTGATAACAAAACAAAAATATAGACACCGTAATTGGAAGGGCTATAACAGGAACGGCTATAATAGGAAGTTGCCTCTAGAGCAGGTAACAAATACCAATCACTATACTTATATATACCATTATAATATAGATTTCAAATTGTACAGTGCGAGATGGAAAGATATTCTACAAAAGTGTGATATTTATATTTACGGTTTAGAACCTCACGATCCGCCCAATGTCATGACCGTGCGAGGGTAGACGTGAGCATTGAGCAAGGTATCGGACGAACTATTGATCCCTTTACAATGTATAATTATAATATAATTATATACATGGCTATACTTCCCGACTATACACAACCCGTGCTTATGTACGATCAGTACCAATTTTACAGGCTTGGTAAACTGAGAACACTGAGAAATCTCTCAGAACAATTTTCAGATAAAAATGCGATTGCACAGTCCGAAATTCGAAACCAGGACACTGGATACCGAATGAATGATAGACCAACGCTTGAGCCGACTGAGCTATCCCCGCCCGACACATGTACACTTCCATCTTAATGTATGCCTACGTCGGCTAAATTTATTTATCGGGGCCTAACGGTCCAATACGTTGTTGCATATTGACGATTGAAGCTATAGATATCAACGGATGAAACCTAGTCTTATGTTAATGTATGCTTACCTCTGCTAAACTTATAACGGTCCAGCACATTATACGACGCCATTATATAATTCTAGACATAATGCCTACACTAACATTCACTTCAAATCATCCTACAGTGGCCTATATTCACGTACTGAAGCCTACTGTGTAACACGTGCCAGGAATATGTACAAACTGCAAATTCTGCTTCCGAAATCCATTGTTATCTTGGAACAAAAGTTCCAAATCGGATAAAATTGGATTGTATGGTATACAGGCTGGTGCAATATTCATTGTACGTATACATCCATGTATACCTATACAAGCGACCACTGCTGACTCTGCATCTGCATGCACTAAACATATTATATCAATCAGCAATGCGATCTAAATTACACGGGTAATGTGGAATTATTAGTATTGTATGCCTAATAAAATTTTATTAATCGTCATTGTCACATTTATATTATCTATTTTATAATCGCTTTCAATGACGATGATGTATGTCCCTTTATTCCCACGAGTAGTGATACATGCATTACTGTAGATACGTTAGACAAAAGTATTTATAACGAGCACAGTCTACCAACAGTTACTCTAGTCTATTCTGCATCCAAAATAAAGATATATCAAGCACTACAGTCGAACACAAACTATATTATAATAAGTAACAAATGTCACTAATGTGTCATATTTGCTTTGTGATAATATAACAAGTCTATTGACACAGAGAAAATACAAAAAGTGCTGGTCATCAGCTAGCTATACTCTGATCATAATATATATAGGGATCATAGAAATAAACCACCGAAACCCCTATGATCAGAGTAGCTAGCTGATGGCCAGCATTTTTGCATTTTTTTTTTTGTATGTGAATAATTTGTTATAAATTATAATACATCAGATGGTACTGTATAGATATATTACAATGTCATCCAGTTTCCATAATCTAAATGTTAGTGTTTTATTATACTGACACTTTTCACACCCCATGTCAATAACGTTGATAGCATGATAGTACAGTAGATGGACGCTACATGACACAATTTTAAACCCAATTTTGTATTATCTAGTAGATACTGTATACGGTTAATCTCTAGCACCGTACCTTTAACATAATAGTATTACTATTATAGGTTACTGATAATGTACGCACCAAAATCCAACCTCGATAATGCATAGTTTTAAAAGAAATATGTTGTAAAAAGCTGTGATACGTGCCGTATAGACGTACAAACAGTCTTAGGACAGTACTGTCTATTCTCATTATATTAGGCTAACACTACATATTCATAATGTGACTATCCTATCACTGTATGGTTTAATTTTAAACACTACTGGTGAGATTTAGTCATAATACTTCCTGTTTTTTGTTTGAAACTGTAACATTGTCGTCTGGTTAAAGGATGACTCTCGTGTTTCCAGCGATAGTACTAGAGCAATGGGTGACGGAAAATCATGAAATTTTTTGTTTAGATTTTTGGTCGAAAATCTAAATTTGGTACAGAAATATCCCACTGGTATACTTAGATTTGTAATTTTCCCTCTAAATTGTTCAATGTGAGATTATATTTTAACCTCGACCATGTTTGAATGCTTATTTAAGTTGTCCAGAGCCATATTATGCCCAATGAAAATACACAAGAATCCGGCTATTGACCTAGAGAGGACCTTTAATATAAATAGCACTCATATACATGTACAGGTTAGTCACAAGAATGTTACCACACTATGGGATAGATGGGTAGATACATAATATAACATAACATGATATAAAACTATAACAATATACAGTGAGTTGCAAAAGTATTTTGGTTTTTTATTTGATGTTAGACGCTTACTATTCAAAAGAGTTGAATATGTATTTGTATCCTGGTAGTTATGACATAATTACCCACATGTAACATTCTCCCCCACTCTGACGTGTTTGCGGGTGTGATATTGGACGCCATTAATTTTTGTAGCATCAGCATAAATTTGAAATCTGAACTTAATGTGCTAGTACATTGGTGTAATGATATTGGCAATATCAATCTTGGTTGTCATCGCCGTGTGCCATTTGGTTGTCCATGTGCAAGATAGATACCAGATAGATACCCGATGCATTTCCGATGACGTTAGGTGAAAATTATAAATTATTATAAAATATAATGTACCATTAGTCTACATCCCTTTGCATGCAACAAATTTTCGAAGAAAAAATCGTTAGCAACTTCATCTATAATAATTAACGTGATGATCTTCCTAACTTGCCTGTAGCGGGACCCGAACCCGCAACCTTCTGTTTTCCTGAGAGATGCTCTACCAATTGAGGTGTACGGGCGAAATGGTTAGTCTCAGACCAAATGCTTAGCATTTCTCGCATGGCCTTCCATCATGGACACGGTAAGGCATGAGACCTTCGGACCAAACACCTAAGAATCCATCGAGAACCAAGACATATACTGTACTATGACCCACTAACAACTCTAAATCATTCTCTCGAAGGAAAGTTTCTTTCCTACTGACCTGCCTTTGGAGAACTTGTAGCCTACAGTATACTCGTAATCTCCTCGCTTCGACTTTTCCTTTCATGTCATAGTTTCTGACGTAATTCTACATTAGCTGTTGCTGTTGATAAATGTCTATAAATAAATATAACATTAAATTAAATGTCGGTCGTCTGCAGCGTTTCATTTCTCATTATAATATTTCTCGTACACAGTGCTTCGCTCTATTGGGTGACAAAGAGGTACATATCATCAGTTTTCATCAGTTGCATGGGGTTCGATGTGATTTGAGTAATAATTAATACACGAGTAGCCTAAGCCACGCAACTCATTAGATGTTTATTTATTTCTCAAAATATCAACAACTAAATATGGTGATTATGTGAGTATTATAGTACTTATCACCTATCCAGGGTTCAAGTATCATACTGTTTATACTGTTTACATTGTTACATACCTACATCTGTCTTTGCCTATGCTATGCCTGATACGTATGCCTAAGTATGCGTAGGCTATATATAGAGTTATTATAATAATAAGTAATGTAGCATAAGTCATAACAAATATTTAATATGGGCTATATACCTACTGGTCTATATTAGGCTGCTAATCTATAGATAGTATACTATTACAAGAAGGAAGATATACGATTAAGTTGAGTTGAATGTTAACCTACAGACCTTTGAGTCTTTTATATTATAACATAGACCTTTTATAATTAAAATAATTAAAACAATAATAACTTATTATTGTTGACTTTAAGGGGATGTACATAGGTTGTTTGGATAAAAACAGCACGGATGTTTTCAATTTTACTCGTGGAGGTATAGAATGATGGGAAATACAATTACCGCTATTTTAAAGACAGGTTTAATCTCTAGAACTATACGAGTACATGTAGCATGACAAGCGCGATGTGTTCCAAATACGAAATCATGCATGTTAGATCAAAGGATGTTCTGCATGGATCGAGCCAGTGAAGCTCCGATAATTTCCCCGATGTGGTTCAGAGAGCTCGACTTCGGCGGCTAGGATGTGTTACGGATGTACTCACGTGTGCCAATATGGGTTCTAGGTTTGACACACGGGGGCTCGCACACCCATGCATGGTCGTCTTCGAAACATAAAATGTAGGCTCTCGACTTGTTGAATTAAATAAACAGTATTCATTTGAGGCGGGTCAATTTGGCGTGTCATACAATGGCTCTAGCAAAACTGACCCTGTGTCTCTCTAACCAGTAAATGATGGTGATGATAATGATATTGTATGTAGCCTAAATTGTAATAACGTCTTACCAATTGAGTAAAATCAATATCTCTGTATAACTGTACACCTTATTGTCCTTCGAATATATCTCTCCTACGGTATCTCCAAGTAGAAGTAAAGTAAGAGAATTTCCGTATCGTAGAGGCGATGATTTAGAACTTGTGTGTGTCAAACTTCCAAACTATAAGATTTTATTACAGAATTTAAATTTCAAGTGGTTTGACAAAACTGGACACTTGCGCACGGTGATAAGTGATGAGCTGCAACTACGCAGGGTCTTTTACTTTGTATATCTCAGTGTAAGGTACAGGTATAGTAATCTATCTAATCTATGTGGACATTAAAAACGTGTGCAAAACAAACTATACAACTCGTAACACCAATGTAACAACAATCACTCCAGGCCTTAATTATGTGTGTAGATAACGTATGTATATTGCATATCTCTTGCTTTCTCACTAATTCCCTATAAGTTGTGGCCAATTTAGGTCATTAAAATGTATTGATAACCATCGGAAATTACACGACTATTTAACGACTGATACTAATAATCAATATGTTAACTTATGTTTGTACTAATTATTATCCCAAAACTACATATTAACGTACGCAAACAGGTTAGGATGTCATGTCATAATGTCTAGAAATTATATGGTTTACCTAATTGGGGATTTCACATTATAGAATGATAAAGAAACAAAATTGTGTAAAAAATCATATAGGAATATACATATAGTGCATCTGGGTATTCAGTTTTTGCATTATTGTTTCAATTTAATTTTTATGTAAAAAAAATTTAAATTATTGTTTCGCCCTCGTGGTAGTCCTAACTCCTTGAACCAGTTGTACAGACATCACTCTATGGTTTCTAGACCTGGGGGATCCATTCGATGCAGTGGGCGCAATAACAGCCTCCGATCCGGCTACTTGATGGTGGGCCTTATTTTTCGACTTTTTTTAGCGATAATTGTAGTCCACTCCATTGCGAAATAAACCGAACGGGTAAAAATTCTGCATGTATTTGTTGTCATAAATCAAGAACTAAGGTAGATATTCACACCATATCTTCCACAAATGTTCTACATGAAA
>WNLI01028790.1:0-11614 GCA_025802215.1 Wirenia argentea
GTACAGACTAGAAACCAAACAATGCATAGTGTATTACCTTGTGCCATGACAAAATCCCGTACAATTCCTTTAACCTCAATCTATATTTTAGTGAATGTATGAATGTGCCTTTGACAGTCAAAATTCTGTACGGCTACCAAAATTCAAAATGGTCACCAAAATTCAAAATGCCACCAAAATTTTAATACTTTTCTTGACAACCGATATTTGATCCTCAACCACTGGCCATTTTCACAAGATTTCTGAGTGCGTCGTTTCATGATGTCATAACTATACATGCAATATGAGGAGTCACAAAACGACTATGTACAAACTACAATGTATCCTCCACCGGCCTGTCTGCTAACCAACATACCGACCCACCCTGTCACCCGCGGCACGAAGATGTATGCATCTTGATGACTGAAACTATCTAATGTAAGTTAGTTTTCTAGTTGGTGACTAATATCGGATGCGCGGTTAAATAACTGAACTTTATTGTATACTTTTATATACACAGGTAATACAGAATGCTATATTACAATGGCCTACACAGCACACTCATTAACAACTGTCTTAATTTACACTAATGTCGCAATTTACATTAACGTTATTGCATGTTCAATTCTTAGTATATACAGAAAATTATTAATTTACTTTAAATTACTTTAATTATGAGATAAATTTTGCTATTGCCAATTTTAGTATTTGTTACGAACTTGAAATCACTGACCAGTACGTGTTAGTTGATGAAATACCAATTCTTGATTTCACATTAAAAAATTGCATTTCTATTTTGATTTTTCCAACAATTTAGTAAATCCAAAAATTATTTTAAATTTAGAAAATTCATCTTTCGACCGAATCACTACTAGAAATTAATACAGGCCTGTATTTCGGAGACAAATAAAAGTTGAAAATCAAATTCGGAGAATCAAAACAACTTAAAATACGAATGCCACATCTGAAATTATAAACCATAGACTTGGTAAATGGTTTATTAATTTTGTTTTATACTAATAGTTGAAATATATTTACTGTAATAAAATTGGCAGTGTTTTAGGATAACAAATGTGTACAGTACAGTACACAAACAAAATATTAAGAAAATAGAAAACTGTAAGTAAGTGTATGGCACTAATAGATGTGGTTCAGAAATTATATACAATATACGATAGTCTCTTAAATTCAAGCGAAATTAAATATGAATTTTTTTCATACAAAGAGGGGTGGCCAAATTTTAATGAATTAGCCATCGACTCCTCAACAATTTAATTGAAACTGCGGTATGTTTCACAATATTTCTACCAACTATAATGTACATGCCGTACGCAGGGGATAACTATTAACATGAGACCCCATCACAATGATCCTGATATCGAAATTCAACAAATTAAGTTCAATTTGTAATGAATAGAAAATATCAAGCGTTATACAAACTTCAAGAACATTCGAAAATGGACAGGCTGTATTGTTTTAAAGTGTTACTGTACCTTCATAGTATACTTTGTAAGTGCAATGGTACACACTAGTACATACAACTAAGCCTAAAAACTAGCCTTGTACATTCATGGTATGCCCTATATCGTCATATATCCTATACGCGCCAAGACACGAAAATCTCCGCTAATTGGTACAATGACGTCATGACGTCATTGTAATAATTAGCGATGCTTTTTGCATCTTGGCGCGTAAAAGATATACAACGATAGAGGGCATAGCATGAATGTACAAGGGTAGTTTTTAGGCTTAACTGTATGTACTACAGTAGTGTATACCATTGCACATACACAGTATACTATGAAGATACAGCAACACTTTAAGAAATTGGAAAATAATGGTAAGCCAGGCTATAACAAAATCATTGTACTGAAACAAAGCCTCGTATTTTGTGATAATGACTTTTCACCAATACTAAATTTTTCAGATGATTTGATTGAGAATGGCATTTTGAGGATGTGAAAGTTGATAATAATAATTCATATTTGAATTTACAGAACATAGGCTACAAATTTAAATCATTAAAATGTAACGCAACAGGAGATGCAAATTTGGTTTCCCAAAAAATTATCGCTATGGAAATTCCAGGGTGATAAAATTTGATGTGATGCAGGCCGCGTTAAAATTGGAGCAAACCTAACATTAACTATATTAATATTTAATATATTACATATACAGTTATACATATATAGTTTAGGCATCAAAAAGCAAATCATATTTACAATATGCATTATTGAATAAGATTGGAAATAACAGAAAATATTTTTTTGTTTACTTATGGGCATGTGATTAGATAATTTTGTACTGGTTCACATACAGTACCGTTAAATATGTTCCTATTTTACTTGATAATAAAAGTATTATACTTATTAATGTAACCATACTAAATACAATTGTAAACTTAGTCCGCTAGACTCAAGAACAAATTTAAACACATTGCATATCTGGGTAATAAACTACTAAATTACTACTACGTTAACCCTTATCCCGCCGTTTTATAGTCTCAATTACACATTATAGCAGCAGGTTAAGAGTTAACTCCTTGATTGCCAAAGACGTATAATTATATACGTCATAAGATGCAATTAATTATCCTGGCAGTCAAAGAGTTAATAATCTAGAAACATTTTGTTACACACACTATCTATTCATTTAAATGAATCAATTTAGCACATAATAATCTAAACTTTATCATAATCTAAATTTTAGCAACGTGGATATATTTGATATTTAATATAAACGCTGAATAAACTTAAAGGAAGATCACATATGTACACGGTATATACAGGTTATGTACAATATAATAATTCTATACTCCGCTTAACCCCTCCACTTGTGTTATAAACGCAGCCATAATGCTTTTCTTTCTTAATATATTTATTTAACTCTTTCCATGATTACGATATTTGACACCCTTTCATTTCCATGATGACGTCTTTTTACATTACCAAAAGTGGAAAGGGGAAGCGTAGCTATGGGAAAGAGATAAGGCCTAAAATTTAATCAAAATGTATAGTTTATATTCTTAAATTCACTTTATGTTAGTAATGTTGTTTATGAAAATAAATTGTTTTCCAAATTCAATAAATTGTCTTTGTTTAGACAAATAAATTCATTTACTAATTCAACTGATTACAATTTTTTTATATAGGTATAATTTTTTAATGCAAATTATAGTACTTTAGTTTACATTTCGAAATGACAATATATCAATGTATATGGCAGTAGTAACATTGACAAGCAGTATACTGTAGGCCTATTTATATACAATCAATATACATATGCACAAATACATATTACTGTATTAGTACATAGAGTAGATATTTATGTACTTAGATAACTGTAAATTACATGTAAGCATTTGCCCACTTTTAACAGAATTTCGTCGATAAATAGTTTTGAATAGACGTAACTACGGTAATTTCCCACATTTTTAGTAGTAACAATGTTGCACATAACAGACAATTTTTTCCGTTATATCGCAAACAATTTCATAGCAGGCACAAATACTTTATATTCTAACATTCATAATTCAACATATAAATAACCTTTACGATGTTGAATTGATTCAGAATTATTCGTATCAATTCTACAAATCTGTATGTATATTTGTATATACAATTATTCATACAGATTTTTAAGTAAAAATTTCAATATAATTATTATTATTTAACAATTTATATTACATCTAATAAGTGAATATATATAATATATATTAAATTAAAACAACAGTAAATTCACACGCAAAGTAGTACACAGTAAGCTATTTCTAATGACGGATAAATATATTTTCTACAAAACTTGAACCAATACCAAACCAAAGAAATCAAACTTTACTCACTGGGTATTTTAAAAGGGAAGCATAATTATAATTAATACTAATATTGGACAGCTCAAGCATTTTACATGGTGCTACAAAAAGGCAAAATTACAGAAAATTTTACAAAACGGGAAATATGCATTTAGCGTTTAACCCCTTTCAGCAGGTCAAAAATGGTATCTCAATGATTATATAACATTCAAAAACCATCAATATTTTGTAGGATGCCATTGCAGTTAATGAGTTAAATGGATGGGGATCTGCATATAAATTATATTTATACTACACAATACAAAATTCTTATTCCTAACAAAATTCAATTCAGGGGACAAAATGAACAATAACGATATCGGACAAAAAACAAATAGTGCAAATAAACTGTACATTTAAACAGTGCAGTATTAATGAATAGAAGTAGCCTACTAATATACAATACATGTACATACAAATTTATAACAACATTTTAAAGGGATACTCGTATCATGTAAGGTTTTCTATTGAGAGGAGATAATGTGAAAAAAATCCCAAATTTGTGTCAAATGCGAGTTTACGCACAATAGCTATAGCAAGTCGTAAGGGAACGTCTATTTGCCCATATGTTTTATGTTCCATGGTCAATTTTTTGCAATAATGCTGTTGTTTCAGGTCCGATTTGGGTCAAATTTATGATTTAGTTTTCAATATCATCTCGACTCTCCACAAACCTTAAACATGAAGAATATACCTTTAAGGAAAACAATAATTAATTTTCCAATTTTCAGTCAACGCAATCAAAACAGCGATAAAGCATAAACATATACTGTAAAGTGTAAGCCTATAACATAATACTAGTTATATACATTTCAATAATATTACAATAATTATTCAACTTTATATAATATATTTAAATTTTAGGTATTTACAATAATATTTACAAAACTAGATATATAATCTAGATGTATTTACACAATATAAGGCATCTTACTATAGCTTATACTCTACCGACACACACAATGACAACTGTTACTAACTCTATTGGACACTATTATGGTATACCAAAGTTTTATAGATTGCCGTACCAGGAGTTCAGAACCCATATTAATACTTCCTATTTCGATTTTCCTATTTCAATTTTCATTCAATGTTTGCACACGAATACTGGTTGAAATTTGAAGGTTCTTTATTACACAACCAAACCAGACTGTTACAAATCTCAACAATTTTGGCGATCGACATTCAGAAATCTAAAAAAAATTGTAACAGGATAAAATTTCTGTTGCCAGATGTTTAACAGGAATGTAACCTACACTACTACAGTATAAAGTCATTTCCATCGCAACTGGACCTAAACAAACCAAGCCACTGCATCCCAGTAAAATGATATACCTTGGTTACAGAGTTCTCGCCACGGCTTATCACTTTTGAAACCTTCCGGATGTCGCCATCACTTTACCAGTCTCTTTCCAATGGTTACAGGCTACTGTAACCTCACTGTAAGCCAAACTAAAAGGTACAGCATAATGTTGAGCCCTGGACATTGCGACTAGTTTTGGTTTGTAATTTCGGTTTCGGTTGGTTTTTTGAAATGACCCAATTCAGTTTGGTTTCAATTCGTTTTGAAAAATCCATATTTGGGCCAACCGTAGTTGTGATCTTCCGCTGGTCAATTCAAGAGGTGACTGAAGATTAAACTGTCCGGAGTGGCATCACTATACTGCAGTGCCAATACGCTAACGATACAGCACCTGGTAAGCAACGCAGTAGCATCATTGTATGTAATATAGCGATCGCCAAAATCGGTAACGTTCGCAAAACCGTTGTATGATTTTCAACCTATAAAAAACCTACCCAATGAAACTAGTTAACACTTTCACTGCCACATTAAATTAATTAAGAGAGACACCCGGATATATGTTTACTGAATACTTTCCTTGTTCACGATATAGGCAGCTCACATATTCTGTGACACAACATTCATAGCTTTAACAGAGAAACATAAACAATGTTTACTGGATACCTTGCAATGATTATGACGGAGGCAGTTCACATCCTATGTTATACAGTAGGTCACCTTTTTAGAACTTTTAGCCTAGAATGAGAACCAACACAATGTTTACACCACACCTTACATGTCCTTGACCTAGAAGTAGCCAGATACAGCAGGTAGTCCTTATCAAACAATAATATTGACACCATACCTTCCATTTTCATGACGTGGACAGTTCAACGACTGGCGACTACACTTCAACGAAGTCCACGTCAGGATACAAACATAGACAGATCGCACCGCCAATACAGCAGATAGTCATTATGCAAGATAGAGAAGCAAAACAATGTTTACACTACACCTTACATGTCCTTGACATAGCAGTTACTGCTGGTAGTCATTATCAAACAATAACACCATACCTTACATTTTCATGATGTAGGTAGATTGTACTGCCGATAGTCATTATGCAAGACAGAGAAGCAAAACAAAGTTTATACTATACCTTACATTTTCATGATGTAGGTAGATCACACCGCCGGTAATACAGTAGGTACGGCACACGTGGAGGGCTATAGCTGAACACAGATGGCATAGAGACTGTATTGATGCTGACGTCATCGTACCGTATCCAACTGTTGACCCCTGTGTGGTAGATCTCTGCGGTGTAGTGGCCACCAGCCATCGTCTTCCCTATGTGGTACACCACTGTGGGAGAGACGCATGGTTATTATTATGGGAAAATAACTGAGGGCTATATACACCTCGCGTTTTAATAAATAACAAAAAAATTCAGCGCACCAACTCTTTTGTGGTACCAAAATTAGCACCAAAAGATGTAAATGAGTTTACCCTTCTTAACGTTATGCTCCATTTACGGTGGATTTATATTTGGATTTAATAATTTGTACAAAAGGACTTTGTACTTCAAGAAATGTTCATGGAAGAAACCAACGTAGAAAACATGACATCGTTTTTCGTTAGCTAGTTTTAAGTGCGCATGATAACGATTTAGTTTGTCACACTCGAAAGCAGTTTACCATAAAAAAAGGCGGCATGATTCCTCCATTGGTTTCTTCGTCGTATTATTTTTGGGGAGACTAGAAACATTTGTTTTATAAAAATCATAAAAACAGCATAAAATGTAGAGCGGTACACACTTGATCATTTGTATTTTCATATTTTTCTGATTATTTGGCATCAAAAGTGCGACGTTATGCTGAATTTTAACCTCTATGTATTGCATGTTTATAAAGTGTAAGGCAAAATAACTGAACACAGATGGCATAGAGACTGTATTGATGCTGACGTCATCGTACCGTATCCAACTGTTGACCCCCGTGTGGTAGATCTCTGCGGTGTAGTGGCCACCAGCCATCGTCTTCCCTATGTGGTACACCACTGTGGAACACATTATTTTACATTACTTACGGTAATTTCTCAGATATTTCATCGGGTCGAAATTCCCAAAATTGCCAGGGCGTTGAATTATCTTAAATTACCACTCTTTGGAAAATAAAATTATGACTTTTGTTTTCATCATAAATGACATACTTGATCAATAAGATTGTATTGTATTGATTAAATATTACAAGTATTATGTTAATAATCAATAATTAGTACAATTTGAGTACTTTTTCACAATTTTCTGTAAAATATTTTCGACCTGATGTTGAAAACCATATAGGGCGTTGAAATAAGTGAAATTCACTTGCCTGAAAATGGGGCACCGTTGAATTAACTGGGTAATGAAATAACTGAGAAATTACCGTACATGTCGAGTAATGTTTGTGGATAGCTTGTTGTGGCCTGGATTATGTGAGATAGCGAGATATTTTGGTCACTTTTGTGTAGCTGCTCAGACAAGCAATACCATATTTATCCTTGTCTATATGTGATATAATTATATTTGAAATTACAAAATTGGAAAACTTTGGAAATCTTATTCTTACAAAGATTTTAGGTAAGATCATAGCCTCTTAGGCTATTCACTTTAGGTTAATAACAAAGTTATTTATGTGAGTGACTGAGTGTGAAAAATTTATTGTTATTTCCTAAGTACGAGCGTGACAGAAATTTATGTTGTTCATTTTAAGTTCATTGGACTAATAAGAATTCAGAAAAGGAGACCACAAGAAGAAGCCAACAGAATTCCTACAAAGGTTATCCCGTCACCAGCTGCTCAATTTAGCCACGGAACTAGTGGATCCATGGATGCAAGCAGGGGTATGTTCCTTGCCCAAGGGAATTACAGAAACACATGGAAAATGCCACAAAGATTTTCCGCGTACCAGGCTTGAACCTGGGACGCCAAGAGCTCTAGACGAGCACTCTACGACTGCGTTACTGTCAGTATATTACAACAGTTACTGTGTAATTGTTCTATTTCAGAGTAAGTGATGGTGGTGAAATGGTGTCCATTCTCCGCATCCTGCGCATCTTTGCACACCCGGTGTTGAGACTATGGTCCGTATTGAACGAGCGATACCCTTCAGCGTTTCTACGCCGTCGAAGCTCCACGTTAAGGATATTCACGCTCCTATCACTACTTGCAGTGATATATGTCCTAATAGAGATACGTCAGACACACGCTCGTAACCTTCAATACTTATCGTCATACCAACGGACTGGTGACGAACCATGCATACAGCCAATCATCGATCCGTTTGATGAGAGTATAGTACGATACGTTAAATATTTCCCGCCGTACACGTGTCCGTATAATCTCATCCATGATCTTGTATTTGTTGATTCAAACGGATTTGCACAGTTCAACAAAACCGTGTTACTCAGTTTATCTGGTGGAAAATCACAAGTTTCACACCATGGTGATATGATTTATAAGGATGTATCGAACACGCCAACATGTGTTTACCGTGTCGTAGAGCGAAACAGTGATCACTACATCAGATATACACCTCCAGTGGAGTTGAACATTCCTATAATAATTCCTGCTGAATTCTTCAAAGTTGAATGCCGACTTAAAAATGTGCTTATATTCTCGAAGGTTCTTTACAGCATATACATTCCGCATAAAGGAACTATTGCCACTGCAACTGACAAAAACATCTGGCAAACCGTCCACGAACAAAGCAATGATGAAACGAACAAACAACCCAGTGAACAAGCGAACAAACAAACCAATGAACAAACCAACAAACAAACCAATGAACAAGCGAACAAGCAATCCATTGAACAACTGAACAAACAACCCAATGAACAAACGAACAAACAAATCAATCAACAAACAGACAAACAACCTAATAAACAAACGAACAAACAAACCAATAAACAAGCGAACAAGCAATCCATTGAACAAACAGTCAAACAAACCAATCAACAATCACCGAACATAATGATCGTTGCAATCGATTCCTTATCACAACTTAACGGGTTACGCAAGCTAACAAAAACCAACAAATTTCTAGCGGAACAACTGGACACTGTCATATTGCGAGGATACCACGCCGTCGGGCATCATACATACGCTAACATGATCCCCATGATGACAGGTATAAGTGATCATTACATCCACGGTCAAATTTATGAGCAAGATGATCATAACATGATATGGAAACAGTTACATACGATGGGATACGTAAGCGCGTACGCTGAGGACCGCCCAACACATATCAGTACGTTCAGTATGAACGGGCCGGGGTTTAAGGACGTCCCTTTCACACATTATATGAGACCGTATTGGCTAGCCGTAGAAAAAGAACATCCTGATCTACAGCAATTATCACCGATCGTTCTCGCGTTTGAATCCGCATGGAAACAAAGTGGTTACAGTCTGTGTTATAAAAACTCGGCGTATTATGATATGATAATGGATTATACGTCACGATTCTACGCCGCTTATCCTAACACGCCAAAATTTTCAATAGCGTTGTTTAATGGTCCGACGCATGATCATATGAACATGGTGGAGATACTGGATGATAGTTTGTACCGATGGTTTAAATCGTTATACACAAATCGCCATCTTGATAATACAATAGTAATGCTACTAGGTGATCATGGTAACTGGATAGATTTGATACGATTGACGGTTATAGGACGGATGGAATTACGCTACCCTTTTTTATCCGTTTCAATACCGCGCGATATATCATCACTACCAGTACCACATAGTATCGCTTTACAGAATCTCATTTCAAATCAAGATCAACTCATCACATCGTACGACATCTATGAAACAATGCGTGAAATCTCAGTGAATCCAACTTTGAAAAAAATCCCGATAATAAAAGATAAAAATTATTACAAGCCTGTACGGAAAGCCCATCCCAACGCCCGAAAAGCGGAAAGTTTATTTAGGAAAATTCCGGACAACCGTACATGTACAGACGTTCATATAGCAGAGGAGTTGTGTGCATGTTTTTATATACGACCAGTAGACCGCAATGACGCTTTACTTACCAAAATTACAGAGTTCTTAATACAACAGATAAATTTGGTATTTCATCTAGATTACACCGTAAGGTTAAAAAGTGTTGTAAAATCTGAGATAATAAAACCTGGTTTGATGTTATTGGATGTTGATAGGACAGTTACGTGGTTCAAGCATTCGCCAGTTAAAGGTGTGTTCGTGTATTATAAATTGAAAGTATTAACTGAACCAAAGTTGACAGTGTATGAAGGAACTGTGATGTATCGAGTGGATACTGGTCATATGTCTGTCTATGGAGATATTACGCAAGTCTAGATCTAATGTAATTAAACAAGCGTGCCATTTCAATAATCCGTATGCTGTACTTCCATGTCTCTATACACAGTTTTGACGTCTATTCCCACTACCATTCCTTTTTTGCCAAATGGATAATATTTAGTGCATTGTGGTAAAAACTCTGTAAATGGCGGAAAAAATTGCAAACAAATTTAACAATTCTTTTTGTCGGAGGAAGGTACGAGTGTCTAATAAGTGTTTTGATTGGACAGTAGATTGATGATGCGGGAAAATCGAGACTGATCAGCCAATTGGCAGGCGTTTTACATCGCACTTTGGTAGGGAAAGTATATTTTTTCTAAGAATGGTTGTTCTAATCAAACTGTAAAAGTCATGTTGCCAGTGTAATTTTTTAAGACGATAGCATACACGTTGTTCGTCATTTTTGTGGCGATCAATTAGAATTACAACAAGCATACAGAGTCCGACTGGGATGCCGTTATTGACAATATGTTCAGTGAACAATTTTCTGATGTGAATAAGGTTAAACTGACTAAAAAACTGAAAGTCTATATAACTAACACTAAATATGTATCAAATGTTTGTGTACCCATTTCTACTCAACAAAAGTGGTAAAAAATACCTGATACCACAAGATAACACATGAAATGTTCAGTACAATTTAAATACACATTTGGTTCTCTCAAGTGGGATTGGTTGGATATTCGACTTATATGCCATTATAAACTATAATTTTACATACAGTACTTACAAATGTAAACATATCAAAACACTTATATACTGTATGAACTTTTGTACAGTGAGGCTATGCATTTATATACTGTATTTTTGATGTACAAACCTATGGCTGAATAAAATTTTACTGATAAAATAGATGATTCTGTCTTTCAATACCTTTACCGATTCTCGTAGACCAGACTATCCTCTAATACAGTGTGTACCAAAAAAAGGAAAACACATTTTAAATGTATGTATAAGGTTGTATAGTCCCGAGTTGGATATCATTTTAAAGGCATTTCTCACTTCTTCCGAAACGAGCTATTGGACATGGAAATCTGATTTGACGCCATGTAAAAAGTGTGTTAAAGGAGGGCGAATGTCTAAAAATCCATTTTGTTGATGGTATCTACTAGTAATTGCGTAATTGTTCTAGTAGTCT
>WNLI01028901.1:0-18305 GCA_025802215.1 Wirenia argentea
TGGTTTTATACTCACCTGAAAAAAATTGACAGTGAATAAAGCAAAAAAACTGTTTCAAGTAACCCCGTCACACGGTAATAGTAATAGTAATAGTAGTCTAACATATCACGTCGTACATATAGGTAAGTAAGTGGAAAAGAGATTCATTGTATTGGTAAGAAGATAACTAATTAATGTTCATTTTAACTAAACACTTTAGGAATGCGTACCTAAAAATTTCAGTCGACGTTTCGACCACACAGACTGCGATCTTTATCACGACTGTCATATTTCCCGACCTCCTTTATCGCGTGCCCTGCAGTCGCGTTGTTTATCCAGAATTTGACCATTTGATGGATAAAGGAGGCCAGCTGGATCAGACACCGCACGAACCTCATCAACCGCGACGAGGGGGCCTGTCAACTATCTCACGATTAGTCGGCTTTATTTACTGACACTTCCGGTAGGGAAATATGGCTTTATAACGATCGCAGTCTGCGTGGTCAAAACGTCGACTGTTATGTAGCTGTACTTGTATACATTAGTATGTGTACGGGTATCATTAGTGTAACATTTTGCAATGTTCGTTAAAACTGAAACATGTAGGCCTATTTTGACGGAAGACGGAAGTTCAGTACGTACTTGGACACTTGTCTACACAGTAGGCCTACCTGCATGGTAGCTACTCATCTTTGCACACCTTCTTCTCGAAATGCGCCGTGGAAATATCAAAATGATTGTTTCGAAGAGCAGCCATATGGACTGTGATATTGTATCCGCTAGTTTAAAGACTATACATTCATGAATGCTGTCGTAGTATGTTCTTTTATATTCTTTCTGAGACACCATGTATAAATCAGCATACGGTACTTGTAAAAATGCAACGATTTCTCTTGGTGTACGGTATAGATTTCCTTTCAACATCCAGGATACCCCCCCCCCCCAGGATATCCCCCCAGGATACCCCCCTCGTCAAATTTTCTATGCGATTGTAGTCACGTTCAACTGGCAAAACCCCCTTTTTTCAGTTAATATTGACACAACCCCGAACTTCGCTTGAATACTACGACGATGTTCCCTTAGGCTAAGTACCGTAATTTTCATTTCTGCCCTACTCAGCATATCCCCACCCTGTCAAAATTAACATTCTAACGTCGGTGCGCCTGTTGAATGTCATCACCACTTAGCCAGCTAGGTAACCTACATAGATATGACGTCGCGCGTGTCATATACAGTAGATGTCTTGTCATCAGTTTTAATACCCAGCCAGGTATCCCCTATCTATCGTCGGTGCGTCTGGTATATACACGTATAGGTGAATGTCACCACTTAGCCAGCTATGTAATAAACTATATTATCCAACGTCACATGTCACCACTCATCCACCAGGTTCAGTACCCGAGAGAGCCCATCGACCGCCATGACAGGACCTTATCGCGTCACTCTAACATTTCATTAAGGCATCTCACGTATTGCCGCACTGGCTTTATTTCTGGCTATCGTGGGTTTATTCTTATATCTAATCATCTGTGTATTCTGTGCGGAATTAATAACATTTTATCTATGTATATATATATATATTGTGTATCCCACGTATAACATGTCTAGAGCAAACTTTATTACCTTGATGAACTAATAAAGCCCTCTTTATAACTAGTCAGGAATAAACAGTGAAAACGGAATGTTATTCAGAAAATATGTTTATTAATTAATTTGCTACATTATTAATTATATAGTTTCATATTAATTTCCTGCTTAGTATCATGCTATACCAGTATACGCTGCCATTTAATTAGACGTGACTTGTTCAAAATTATAAATGATATAAATGTATACGAAATGCCAATGTCTTAATTTCTAGCGTTGTTGTGACATAGCTAGTCTATATCAATATAAATTGTCATTTCATACGAATCGAACATATTGAGTAGAAAGTATACTCGAAAGTATACTCGAATGTTCCTATACTTTAGAGACGGAATATGAAATATCAGCACCCACGTTGCTCACTGATGTGACATTAATTTTAATTCGCCATTTTCTACACATGACAATGTATAGGTAATTAATTCTTTTTTTCTTCATATATCATTCGTGCTGTTGAAAGTCTATAATTGTAAGAATTGATGATAATTTGGAAAAACGATAATTATACTGTATGCACACAGTAGAACAAGTTTACTAAACGCTCATTAACAACCTTTTTATAATCATCTCTACTTTCATTGTTCTAAAGGAATATGTAGTAAATAGTTTGAGCGAAGTTTATATAAATAGATCTGATTAACCCGTATTGAAAGAGTCGCAGCGTGTCTGATGCAGCAAAGAAAATTAATGTCGTACTTTCTTTTAACGCGTTACGTGAATAGCGGTCTATAGAATTCGATAGACGGCATGCAATTACCCCCGTTATATTACGCAATCAGCTTCATTATACACGAGTCGATATTGAATGCACAACCATCCAAGAACCAAAAAAGTAGCCATCCTTCAATATCATTCGTCCCTAGTCCATTCAGAATTTCAGAGACGCATGTCTTATTCACCACAGTCAATAGATAACAGCTTTATTATTTATCGGCCGCTGTAGCTTACGGCTATTGTGCGAAATAATTACGAATATGTAAAGGAAAATATCAACGAAACCGTTCGCGATAATTTAATGTCGTTTGTTTTCGTGTTAATAATACAGTCTACATGAATAGAAAGCAGGTGTTTTTGTTCTGAGGTCTATGTGAAAGCAAAAAAAAACACGCATTCCGGTTTTGCATAACGTTTAAAAGGGAATATACAAACCGCGTCTATACATAATATGTACATTGGCGAAATGAAAACAAAAATGAATCAAACGATCGTTTGCTAGCATTTCAGGTGGTTAGTTTTTGCATCTAAAAAGATATACACGGATAAATAGACGGCGATAGGTGTTTTATGTGTATTGATATTAAAACATGCTACTGTATTTGCGGTGTTTAGCTACAGAATAGCTCAAAATAAATAAATAATATAAATATTCGTTCAAGCGTAATAAGAAGTAAATCAATTATGTATCTACTATCGACGCACAATATGTCGAGCAGAGTATCAAAGCCAACAGAGTCATCTAACAGTTCCCGTGGGTGACTGCTTATCGTATAAAAAAAGAGTATGTGAATCGATTAACTCGATATGTTTATCAAGACGTATAAAGTATTGCTGAATTCTATAGACCCTCTTAGCACAATATGAAACACCACCATACAAATTAAGCTGATTACGTATACTACTAGTACATGCATATCTAGGAAAATATTTACTCGTAGTTAGGCGTTTCGCGATAGGGAATTCCACAATCAATATTTCCCCAGTTTGAGGACCGATCTATTCGAGCGGACGACTACACATATTCTTGAAATACGTTACGAGAATCCAATGGGCATTTACGGAGAGTGAGGGATAAAAGACAACCCTCCTTTTATTACGCAATCGTCTTTATTAGGTCCGTTACGAGTCGATATTGTGATCGACCCATGCATAACCAAGAAAAAAAAGGTAATGAGGTTGGAACATTCTTTCGTGAATCGCTTTGGTCACATTTACATTCACACTGTTATTTACACATTATTCCGGTAATATCTCATATCATTATATATATTTTACGAAAAGAATTTATAGGACTACAAATATTGTCAGAGTTTGACGACCGATGTATTCGAATATACAATGAATAAAGTCATTTCTATACATATGTTACATGAATCGAATATAATATAGAGTCGATGGATAAATCCCCTCGTCTTCTATTACGCAACCAGCTTCAGTCCGAGTCGATATTGATTGCAAAACCGTTAACAAACAAGAAACAAAAAAAAGCTGTCGGTAATGAGCTTTGTAACATTCTTTCAAGTAGCATATGCCTTTCGTTACATACCTATTCACACTGCACGCAACATGTACAGTGTACACGCATGTTTTATTAAATATAATCGACAGACCACTGCTATATTATCTCTTATCATCAATGGTTTCTTTTGTACGATCTGCGAAGACGAGCGTTCGCCAGCATTTCACGGGGTTGGTTTTTGTACAGGTATCTTCAATTATATATATATATATATATAGTGGAAGGAAGTAAATCTATAATGTATTATACTGTACACAGTGTGTCCCTAAAAAAGCGAACCGATCGTTGGAAATTAACAAAGTAGGAGGCGTATCCAGAAGTATGGTATACCATTTTAAAGGCACATAATATCTCCTCTTTCTGGGGATATATGATATATCTAGATGAGATTTCAAATAGAGGAGTTATTGGTCATTATATGAGACCTACTCAAAATCGTTTTTACCAAGTTAGACTTATAATCTCCGAATCCAGTGTTCAAGTGATCTATCGATTGCATTGTTCGCTTATGTACTAACGGCATAACTGATTTGTTGGTTGATCGATTGATTGATTGATTGAATGAGTGCGTGATTGAGTGAGTGAGAGTGGGTGAGTGGGTGGGTGATTGATTGAACGATTGAACGGATGGCGGATGGAACATCATAAAAAGTTAGCAAAATTAAGCAGAAACATAAAAGAACATAATAATAATTATGTTGAGCACTGATTACTTTATTTAACATCGATTATTTATGTCCCCTGGCCTCCACATGTCCACCCTCTCGAGCTATAGCCTACGTAGATAATCGCACGACTGTCCATGGCTTGTGCCGCACGTCGAATTATTCTGGGTTGCGCACGCAACGCCTGCACCTCGCCGACTATCCGTTGGCTAAGAATGTTAAGGTTGGCCGGTGGTGTTGTGTAGACTTCTCCCTTTAAGTAGCCCCATAAGAAAAAGTCGCAAGATGTAAGATCGGGGCTTCGAGGCGGCCAGATGACTTGGTGATCGAGCCCCATGACACGATGACTGGTCGCATTGAGGAGAGCTCGGACGCCTAAGTGTCGGGGGACTGGCGCCCCATCCTGAATCCACCAAAGTGGTCGAAAAGAGCCGTCGCGTTGGGTTGACGGGCAAAATGGTGTTCCAAAGCGGGTATAATTTACTCACCTTGTCACCTAGAAGACGCTTGCTTCAACCCATGTCGAGGAACATTCAATTACCAATTTAATGAAAGTTGGTAAAAACGATTTCTAGTAGGTCTTACTCAATGACTTATAACTTTGCGATTTCATGTCGAATATTTTTGTGTGATAGGCTATATCCTGAGAAAGAGGAGATATTCACCTTTAAAATGGTATATGGTACCATACTTCCGAATACGCCCCCTACTTTTTGCATAATTTATCACCAACGTTCGGTTCGCTTTTTTAGGGACACACTGTACTGTGCATCCTGAGGAATACAGTATGCGACAGAGTCTAACAAAGCTAACTAAATCATCTACAGTATAAGGGCTGCAGTGGGTGGTTATTAATCGTGTACATAATATATACAATGTACAACATAGCATTATGAATCAATAACCTGACTTTCCATATTTGCTAATCGCATAGAAACTAAATAGGCCCTACATTGACATATTCAAAGAATACTCGTACTACAGAATTTGTTACCAAAACAAAACAAAGCATAAAAAGATATGTAACGTTGAATACAGTACTGTAGGTTATGCGATGGTTTAAATGTGATTGTTTTTAGTTGATATATTTTCGAAGCGATTAATGTAATAAAATTGAATAAAAAATAAGTGTAAAAAATAATTTAGTGTTTGACATTTTAGCATAGTCTATTATGTACAAGTGGTTTGGTTTGCTGTTTAAAAGGGAATAGATAAATAGCAACTATGGATACAGATATTCACGGGCGTTGAATGTCTATTAAAAAGTTCCGCTTTTATTCAACAAATTTCTGTTTGCCATGTAGCCATGTAGCCATTATATTATGTACGTCGGTGAATCGCACGAAATACTGCATACGTAGCCTAACATACATGAAAGTGTGGCAGAAAGGAAATCTATAATGTCTATATCCCGAGGCAAAGACTGCACAATTCTAGGAAAGCCAACAAAGTCATCTAAGGTTCTGGCTTTTATCTTCACATTAATAATGTATAATTAGAAAAATGAATAGACCATGAATAGATTTACATACATGTTACGCTTATTTTATTGAGTAGGCATATGCGGACTCTAGCCTAATCAATACGAAGGCATTGTATAACCACCATATAATTTGTAGATCAAAATAAAGACCTTAATCACTTTCCACTGGAAAATAAATGCAAAAAAATATCATATTATTAATATATGCGGCGTATTAGTTGTGATAGTTGTGTGATAGTTCGACGTTTCGACCGGATTTTTGCATCTTGAGTAAAGTTTGAGAGATTTCAACGAAATATCGAATTGGATTGGCCAATCATAGCGAAATATCCCGATACGACTTTCAAAATAAGACTATAAGGTCTAATTGTTTCTGATGAGTTCACATGAGACCACTTCGCAGAAATTTTTGATTAATGTAAACATATATAGTGCTTTGTCAGACCAACGTAGCCCACCGCAATTTGCTACACATAATCGGCTTAACCGCTTGAATCGGCTTGATTAATAACAAACTACAAAAATCAAGACATCGGATTTATTATAGCGACGTATAAACCCCACAAACAACAGCCATTACCGCTATTAAAGTAAGCAGGCTATATATAAGCGGAGGGTAAGACTATATAAGCAGAGCGTAAGACATCCGCCATTGTCAAGCGAACCCACGAATATTGCCTAACGACCCGAGCGAGGTAAATTAATACCATACTGAGGTAGGCGTATGAGGTCGATAGAGACGCAGGATGTGTGTTGGCGAGGCGACTCATTGAGACGCGACATCGGAGCTCACTTGACGCTGTTTATAGTAACTGTTGACGGTATGTACTTAATGGCATAGCAACCGGTGTGCTACTGATTTACCTCGGGGTTAGATTATATCTCGGCGACTGTAGCCTACATTAGTCTGTGCCACGAATACATGTACTGTATATACATGATGCATAGTGGGCGGTAAGTAGGCATACAAGTCTACAAGAAATGTACAGTGTATAACAGGACGCAGTATAAAAAGAATAACTCCATGGTTTCACAAACGAGTTAAAATAGTGACGAGATACCGTTTGAATGCTCACTAAAAGACTATTTTGTACATGTATATTGTTCAAATGATAGAAGTTGGCAGAACTCGTACCTACTGTATAACTATATATATATACAGTATGTCTTCGATTGTCATGTTATAGGCCTACGGAGGACGGACGCTACCTTAATGTTTTAATCCTTAATGACATCAGTAGCAATATCAGAATAACAATTCAACTGTGTAGAAGTCATATTAACAAAATATTATCTAACAAAATTTTTAAACTACACAACAACTCACATTTAGTAAGCTTTTTCAAACTGACGGGTTAGTTGTCAATTTGGCGGGAAAGGTCAGCTGACTTCTTGACCTTAGACCTGGTGACGTTGGTCCAGACGGCTGGTAGTTCGTATCCCCCCCCCCCACTGCGTTGGTTTGAGAGGCGTGGAGGAGGCCATCCACATCCGCACCAACAAACCCTCGCTCAACCGAGACGAGGGGCAATACAGCTGACCTTTCCCGCCAAATTGACAACTAACCCATCAGTTTGAAAAAGATCTCAGCGAGATCAAAAGCATATTAATGAGTTGTTGTTGTTGTATGTAGTTTAAAAAAGTTGAGATATTATTTTGTTAATCAGTAGCAATATATTACCCTCTCTGGGACGCGGCACCAAGACTCTTTACAGTTTAGGTTTCAGTGTTACTCTCGGGTTCCTTACTACTGAGTGTATGTATTATGTCGTGCTATATGTGATTGGTTTAGGTATACTACTGATTGCGGATTGGTCAAGCAAAACCGACACTGCCGTTGATTGGTCGGTAAATATACCCACCCGTTATTATAGATATCTCACTTCTATCCGGGTGTTCGGATTTTCGCCGTCAATGACGTCACGCGAACATGCCCAGACATGCCCAAACTTGTCCTAACATGTTATGAATACCAAAGTCTAACCGCTATGTCAATGGAACATTAAGTATTTTTTTGCTGCCCTATATACCTATATATAGCTGTACCTTGGGTGTTATTTTTAAGGGCTATTACCGACATCTCTGGATCAGGCTATGTATTAAGTCGCATGTCTAAGACAGGATGTGGATCAAATTCCATGGATGCGATAGGCTGAGTCACATTGATAAGGTTAAGGCAATACTTATCCTATTCGTATCATACTTAGTACTTACTGTACCGCATACATTATAGTGTGGCGTTACAGGTATTTTACACGAATATTAAACGTTCCAATTCCATTACAGCTTTATATTATAATATTGTTTTTTATCGTGAATGTTGTTAATGCGATTTTAATGCACGCGATTGTTTTAATGCAATAACATTTAACGCCATAGATTTCGCAATTACCAAATGTCAGATTTTTTACACTGTCGTTTTAATGAGAATGATTGTGTTAAATTCGAGTATTTTCAATTTGATTATACTGTATACATGTAAGACTCGAGCAAACAGTAGGCTATTGTATCTACAATTAAAGAATATTGACGTTATCCATAGTTCTTGATGCAAAGCTCCGGATTCAAGACCGGGGTCGCGACTCGCGAGTCGAATCGTGCAGACACATGCAAACACATTGTCAGCTTTTCCACCGCGATTTGAGACACCTGTCCATGGCAGCATGGACAATTGTGAATTTTTGCTATATAAATGCACATCCAGTGAAACCTCACCTCTCCGCCACCTCTATCCTTCGCCACCCTCACTTAACGCCACAAGATTTACAAGCCCATAATTCCCATTTCGTTACTTATTACTGTCTTTGTTACAATGATTGTATTACCTCACTTTATTCACCACTTCAGTACTATTTATTTCGTGATACACAATTGTTTGTGTATACTGTACTGTATACATATAAATACACCGAGGTATTATAGGCTGTAACTGGCATCCCAACAACACACGTACGTAGACAGTAGGCTACACACCGCTACACACCGGTCTTACATTACAACTGTGACGTGGCTTATGCAATGCAATCTACCACGTCGCCATTTACGCAATGTACATTAGCCGTCCACCCAAGCAGTGTAGATCGTTGTTTATGTAACCCATACATAACTGCTTGTTCCAGAATAACGAGTGAAGATGGCGTCAAGTCGTTAGGTCTCGCCCCCTACCTCCGCTAATTAATATATCACGAAGCGCCGAGTACAGGCAGTGTATGCGCCACTGTCGCCTCTTGTCGCGTTAACGAGGCTTGGACAAACAATGTCAATATTGGAAGTGTCTTCTCTGTTGTCCTAGGGGAATCACTTACCCTCGACAAACTAACCGATTTCGCGGGCCGTATATGCGCAAGAATACCGTGAGAATCACCCGAGAATCACGCATGCAGTCTGCGTAAATGGGTCTGTATGGACCTAATCCATTTTCAGTCGAGAGAAAGTTTACTCAGTAAATTGTACAAGCCGACCGGGAATACGTATTTGTTAGTACGGAACTGGAGAGGAATAGTTAATCACACCTATATACGATCGCGGGAGTGATCGACACAATGTGTTTGTTAGAAATATGCGACGTTTGCTGACATAAAATCATTAATATAATATTATACGTACATTAATTTAGATATGCACAAGAAGACATCTAATGACCATATTAGACCTCGGTATTGTTACGTAATTGGTATGTGAGATCATTAATCTAGCGTTCCTGACTGCGTATAATATTAATGTCACAATGTAATAATGAGTGACATTAAGTCTCGTTGTTCATTAGCAGCGCAGCGCAATGATGATTATAACTAAGAAAACCGAAGCATGCAGATGCACGTTCAATATAATAGCTCTGATCTGATAATTACCATTAGGGGAAAGACGTATCCGTAGGCGGTAGGCTCTATCCGTGTCCATCACTACAATGTGCTTAATACCGTAGCTAATCACTAATATGGTATCGTAATAAGTAAAATTGAATCTATATAGTGCAATACAGTTACGTGTAGAACGCGTTGCATAGGCTTCATTCGCGATACGGTATGTGGTGGCATCCGCAGCGAACGATAGCCTTGTAGGTATTCCGTAACAATAAGGATGATAGTAACGGAGATGCTATCAAACGTGAACACTTCTCGATTTAGTCTTGTTTTGTAACAACTATTCCCATAACGCGATATATGAACAATCGTACGCGCCATCATGTTTGTACGACGCGCTACGATCGTACGGAAGAATCGCCGGTCTGTTCGGCGTCCGGCCGGGTTATCTGGTCCGCCATCGGCTCTCTCGGGGTCAACATCGGGACTGGCCGGCCCTGCCTCACCCATGAGCCCCATCACAATTCTACCAAACACACCGTGTCTCCCGATATCATGTGGCCTGTCACCACCACACGCACAGAACGGATCGTTGAGACCGCACAGTGCCATGGAGATACACTCACAGTTTACATACGACGCCCAAAACGATCGCGATCGCGACTCGCCTTGTGCCCGCAATACCTCATTGCGCTCTTCGCGTCACAATTCTTCGATACGTTCCACGTCATCGTTACGTCAAAAACCTTCCGTACGCTCAGAAGACTCATCGAAACCACGCCACAACTCATCATTGCGTTCCAACTCTTCGTGGCATCCCGCGTCACCGTCACGAGAACGAGTAGACTCGTGTCCGCGCGATGAACGACCGCATAAGGCGGTACGAGTTTCCTCGTCACATCGGGACGATTCTAAACGCAACGATTTGCCACGACATGTGGAGTCGTCGTTGATTCGACCAGAATCCTCGTTACGACCGGATTCTTCGCTCCGACCAGAGTCTTCGATACGAACAGAATCGTCAGCACGAACAGACTCGTCACTACAACGTGACACGTCAATCCCTACGATACGTTCCGAGTCTTCGGTTTACACAGAACAAATTCGCGTGGAGAAAACACCGGTGCCTCACAGAAAGCTACACACCAAAGTCAGTATTGAGGAACCTCACAACAGCTACCAGCTCAGCACCTCGATACATGTGAGTACCTTTGCTTATTATAACTTACTATTCATTTAGTGTATACATAAATTTCATTATCTATCTATATAGCTCAGAAAGCCTCCAACCTGGTGCATGGGCTCTACGTATTTCTACAGGTACTCCAATGGATACAATTTGTCGAAATCGAGTCTAGGCCTACTATATGTTTGTTATTCTGGTTTTGTAGATATCACCAATAACTTATAGTGTACTGTACATTTATACAGTCTGTCCCAGAAAAAAACGGAAACAGAATGTATGTATATATTATGCAAATCTCAGTAGGCGGGACCACAAGTATGATATATCGTTTTGAAGGTACGGCCTTCAGATTTACAAAGATGTATAGCTAAATAATTCCAGTCGGCTTAGTATTTTCGAAGTTATAGTCTAAAACGTGAGGGCTGCAGGAAGTGGTATTTTTCCCACTTAATTATAATTACATTGTTTTTAGGCGGGACCACAAGTTGACACTATTAGAGACATTATCAGAAGTGTGATATACCATTTTAAAGGTATTATAATCAGCTTTCCAAAGGTTTATCAATCCTTTAGGTCAGATTTATGTTTAGCGAGTTATATGGACAAATGTGAGGTATGTTCAAAATTAACAAAGTTGAAAAAATCATATTTGGAGTAAACCTCATCTTTTTGCACATATCTCACTTAATACAAATTGCACAGAAATAATTGAAGAATCTTTGGAAAGCTGACGATCATATCTTTAAAATGGCATATCATAATTGTGAATCCCGTATATTAATCTTACATCTATCGCCTCGCCAAATAGTAGTATAATATTGGAAAGTGGAAAAAGACGACTTCACGTACACCTCAAGTTTTGTCCCATAACTTCGAAAATATAAATCGTGCCGTAATGTTTGATACATCGCTGGAAAGCTGATGATCGTACCTTTAAAACGATATACCATACTTGTGGTCCCGCCTACTGAGATTTGCATAATATATGCTGACATTCTGTTTCCGTTTTTTCTGGGACAGACTGTATACGGTAGCTATAGTCGCGTCATGCGTATAATTGCCCAGACTATATTAATATGAGGGGCAACGTTATCGGCGAACGAACTGTTTACGACGTCTCATTTGAACGCACGTTGATATACTGTATACACGAACCTCTCCTCAATCACGGAATTCGAATCCCCATCGAACCATGTCAACCTAAGTTATCTCAGAATTTCTCCGTTTTTGGCAGTATTTCTTCTGAAAAACATACAATGCAAACCCATAAGGTATTTCACTTTTATCTTGACAGCAACTAATGAAATTCGTAAAGTATCTCAATGCATGCTTCTCTTACGAAACCCATTACCCCTAATGTGCAGGATATACGGCATCAGAATAAATTATATAACTGTACGGTTGAACAACCCCAGCGGATTCGCGTTTAGTCGAGAAGTCTATGACTTATAATACATCAGTCTACACCGTCCGCATTCCCCTATATGCTGCATCAATACACGGTGAATGAATGAGAGTAAGGAAATGGCCTAAAGGAAATACAAGAGAATAATCCCGTAATTAAGTGTGTGACCCGGGAATGGGTTTTGGGAATTACTGGGTTCCTGGATGCACCGGCGCTGATTAGATTATTTATGGCGGCCAGTACGGTAGGATGTACGACGTAAATGGCATCTAGCCTATACAAAATAATATTATAAGCTTCTCCGGTGAATGGGTTAGATCATACTACGAGTCAATGAGGCTATTTTGTGAATTACGGTGTTTTTGTGGGATTGCGAAGTAGGTAAACTGTATAAATAATTTCGTTGTGTACTGCATGACTATCGCCGTTTGCCCGCCATTCATTCAAATATTCAACCACGACAATCTGAACCGAGGAGCAAGGTTTATACCTACCGCTTCGAGCCATCCACTCTCGGTGCCATTATATCAGTCGCCGAGTTAACCAGAAAACGATTTACAACAGGTCTATGATAATGAGACAATTTCGCGATAGACAATTCTCATTATTCCTACCGTAATGAGTTTGTTCCATTTTCGTGAAGCAATAGAGTACAGAACAGGGTAGAAACAGGAGAAATATTATATGGTATTCTCCAGGTCAATATTCTGAGCCCTTGTTGTTCTTTAACATTTTTAATGAACTGTTGATTGTGTGATAGTAACGATATACCGGTACCTACATCGCTAATGCCGTAGGCGTTGCACGACACGACGATTACTTTAGAGAGATTAATAGACTAAACATCTTATATACCGTAAACCAGATATTACTAATGCGATTTCGTAAAAGGATTTGCTATTTCCTCTCTCGTTCTATTCTGGCGATATTACATTACGGATATGTAGGTGTCGAGTTACTAATATTTATTATCAGATTCATGTAGCTTGGCTACTGTGTCGCTATTAACCTTTGCATTTCAAGGTATGAACATTATAGACTAGGTAGGCTACAGTCTAAGAGTAAGAAAGCTACTGGCATGTCAATGCTTCGGAAAAAGACACGTCGCTATTCCATCGGGTTGGCTTGGAATAATTGGTCTACTAGCCTACGCCTTTGTAGACCTATCAATTATTTACCCTTAGCTTGGGAAGTATGTCAACAAAAATGCAATCGTCGTTATCGCGATACTTATCCATCGTTAATATTCGTGCATGCTGTTAAACGTAAAGTCAAATGTACTGTAATGTGACATTTGCATTAAGATGTTTTTACTCCAAGATGCGCCAAAATTATGTCACTCTTTACGCGACAACTTTGTGAGTGAAGATGTGCGTCAAACAATATACAATATTATATCAGACAGTTATAGCTTGCCTCCGCGCGCATCAATAATAATGCAGCCATGTGTAATAATAATCGTTATCGTGTCAACTTGATTATTTATTAATCATATTTCATCGTTACATGCCAGTAATACACAATTGAGTCCGCAGATAAGTACTCTATAGACACGAGTTTGTTTTTTCAAGAAATACATATTTATACTATACGTTCCCCTAAGTGTTTCTTCAATTTTACGCCCGAAAATAAAAACACCCTAAACTTATAATTGTCATTTAGCGAAATTGGCAAAAGATTTATTGGAGCAGAGGGTGAAAATTTAAGACATTCTCATATCAATCAAAACTGTCCTTCGCATGATACAAAGTTGACATGCCATCGTATCAGCCTCATCGTGTACGACCTATCGTGAGGCACGTAAGATGTTCATGTGCATGTTTCGTAAAAGACGCCAAACGGAACACATTTCGTCCATTTTCTTCAGTCCTTCACCTTCGCCGTTTTATTTTCGCACGATATTTGCGGCAGAGTGTGCAGTTGTACCACATTATGCGCGACACTTCATGTGCACTATACCTGCGCAGTGCTCGACTGCTCGTGTAGGGACAAAACATCGCCATAATACTGATAGTGTGTATGACTATAGCAGTAACGGTGTACACTGTGTAACCTACTTGTCAAATGTCAACCACGCAAATGGACGTTTGATGTCGCGAACGAATATACTCGTACGATGACATAATTGATCGCAATAATCACAGGACAGTCATGTTCTCTACATACCACGCGTATGTACGGTCACTACAGTGCAGTGCATTGGCTATACTACGCGACAGGGGAAACCACTTACGATTCGCTAGTTGCTACACTGTTAATATACCAACAGTTTTCAGCATGGTTGTTCAACTGATTAATTACAATAATCATTACACTATGGTAGACCTATATCCAACAGTAGGCTACTAGTAGTTGAGGGAAAATAGACATCCCCATTCCCCATGCGTACATACGTAGACGCGTTGTATATCGCACCTGATCTAATTTACCACTATAACGCAGTGACCACGTCTCGGTCAGCGTCCATCCATCAACCCGCTAACGTGCCCAATGACTCTCCCCTACCGCTAATTAAGTGTCGCCTGATCCACCTCGCACCAGACCGGCCAGTCGTCATTTATGGGAGTACTGCTCGCCTAGATATATGGCAACATTTCAGTCGACTTTAACGCAGATTTATCGTGTTTTAAGCCACATTAAACCGACGACATACGCAGCTGTATAGCTCATTACTTAGTCTCCATTAATTAGCTTATAACTCTCTGATGCGAAACATATTCAAAGTAATGTATCAGAGTTCTGTCAAGTTTATTGGATATACTATTTTTACCACGAATGTGTAAGGTCTGACCGATATATCTCAGGGACCTCCACGAAATAAACGCGACTTTGCACACACTTGGATGCCCCCTTGATTTTCCTTGAGCTTCACACACATTTCAATAAGCGCCAAATCGCATTCTGTTGAAGATTTTTGTAGGCTACGTCTGATTTGGTAAGTGAGTTTTATCTCGCTTGATACAATTTGTTTTGAATATCAGATTAATATACAAAATAATTCTGCCAATATATTTACAAAAATCCACACCAACACGCATGATTATAGCCATAATAGCCACATGGAACCGTATAACACACATTAACATATCTCGCAGAGACAGTATTTTAGTGCAGTTTTTTATTTTGTGTATTATGTAATAACATCAGGCACGTATTGTGTGCCTTAGCTGATCCCGCGGCGGCTCAGTCATGTATCGTAGGACTCGGTTGGATAGCGTGTCCGATATCGAAATAGCGGGTTATAACTGCTAATTATTACCTGATATAGTATGTATTGACTAAAAATCGATGTATCGTACTGGATCTGATAACCGCCAAAAAAACTGACAGCCAGTCAGATATCCATGTTATCTACTGAATGTTAGTCTTTTGCATGTGTTATCCCTTTTTACACAGTCAGCTTTTATGCGTTTTACGTCATAACTTGCTACGTACGCATAACAGATTTTGGACTTGCAGCGGACGTTTCAAAACGTACTTTCATCATGAAAATTATTTTTTTTGGATAAATAGTTGATTGATCAGGTAATAAAGCAGCTATTTTGATATCGGACACGCTATCCAACTTCGGCCTACGATACATGACTTCGCCGCCGCAGCTCAGTCATGTATTGTAGGACGCGGTTGGAGGGCGTGTCCGATATCGAAATAGCGGGTGATAACTGCTAATTAACCGTTATGTTTGGATTGATCCAGTATGCAATAATGTTGTTTCAACGTCACTGATGTCACACTTATAATACTGAATAGCTAAACAGTAAACAGTTCCCAACTCCACTCTGTCCAGTTCACAGTAAAATTACCATATCAATAATTTGTGTCTGCTTCACAACTGTTGTTAATGCTTCCTACATGTCCTGTGTGGTCCAGTGGACCTAGCTTCATTCCTGGACCTCTCAGGAGTGATCCAACTAACCAGTCCACAACTTCTCAATGCCAAACCGCGATCCTTCCTCTTACACGTGAAGGCCATAGTCTATTTTTGGCCCAGTTATTAGGTGGTTAATATTTTTTGTAAGCTAGTGCTAATCCCGATCCTTTGTATCTTTATATCCATGTGTGATTATTTACACAGGTCCTGTGTGGTCCAGTGGACCTAGCTTCCTTCCTGGACCTTTCTGGAATGTCTGGAGTTATCCAGTTAACCAGTCCACAACTCAATGCCAAACCTCGATCCTTCCTCCTACATATGAAGGCCATAGTCTATTTCTGGCCCAGTTATTAGGTGGTTAATATTTTTTGTAAGCTAGTGCTAATCGTGATCCTTTGTATCTTTATATCCATGTGTGATTATTTACACAGGTCCTGTGTGGTCCAGTGGACCTCGCTTCGTTCCTGGACCTCTCAGGAATGTCTGGAGTGATTCAGTTGACCAGTCCACAACAACTCAATGCCAAACCGCGATCCTTCCTCCTACACGTCAAGGCCATCGGTAACAGCTCACAGGATACGTCTTCAACTAACATACTCTTGTTTCTTCACTACTATAACTATTGTAACTGGCAATGACACAGGTCCTGTGTGGTCCAGTGGACCTAGCTTCCTTCCTGGACCTTTCGGGAATGTCAGGAGTGATCCAGTTGACCAGTCCACATCTCCTGACTTTCACTACAATAACAATATTTCCTTTGCATCTTTTTTATATCCTTGTGTGATAATTTAAACAGGTCCTGTGTGGTCCGGTGGACCTCGCTTCATTCCTGGACCTTTCGGGAATGTCAGGAGTAATCCAACTAACCAGTCCACAACTTCTCAACGCCAAACCGCGATCCTTCCTCTTACACGTGAAGGCCATCGGCAACGGCTCGCAGGACACCTCTTCAACTAACGTAAGTTTTACAATAAATGTAAAGTGTAAAAAGTAAAGTGTTTGATTTTCTATAACATTTTGTACTCATTGCTGCGTCTCAAAGGCGGTAGAGGTAAAATAAAGTGTTCAAATTCCTATACCGTCCTTCTACGCATTGCTGCGTCTATAAGACTGTAGAAGTACTAATGCAGAAAGCCGCCATTTTGGCGCTAGAATGCCCCTACAACACAGTACTCTCCCAACACTCGTTGTTTCTCATTTATACAGGGTGTCCCACAAAAATGTAAACATAATCATTTGGCTATAACTTTTTTATTTATTCACATATTAACATAATTTTGTATCTGGCGTATAGCAGAAAGATGAAAACTTTTCATGATATATCATTTTTCTATGCGAGTTACTTAGAATTACAGTAAAACATCTTAGACCGAAAAGTTAGTCACTGAACTAGTGAAGGTACGTTCCTTGCCCAATACAATTCCACTAACACAAAAATATGGCAAGGCAAATTATGCCACGACCCAGACTTGAACTCAGGGTCCCATGATCACAAGACAAGCACACCGCCATTGTGACAGTAATACATTGAAGAGTAAAAAAATTACTTACCTAAAAATATCCTGGTCGCACACCTCAGACAAAACATACCGACAATTGCCCTGGAAGTCAAAACGTCTGCCGTCAAATGTGGTGTAGTGAGGGTCGCCCCATAGTATGCACTCTCCATCTTCTGCAATGGCAATCATCAGGAATGACACTGCGTGGGAGATCTGTGTAGCTAGGCCCTAGTATCGGTTGGTAATATAATAATAATAATAAGGTTCTTTGGGTGCCGGCACTGCCACTGGCGAACACCCAGGATAACTGCTAAAGTCTTAAGACTAACGCTAAAGACTTATTTCCAAGCGGGTCCCTTACCCCAGTTGTATGGCTTCGATCAGACAGTTAATGTAAAGGTGGGTCTATCATTTCTGTTACAGTACAGTACAGTATATGTATATGTACTTTTATTAGCAAACCGCAATAATAATAGTATAGTAGCGCAGTCGTATAGTGCTCACCATAGATCTATATTGGGTTAGCAACCA
>WNLI01029013.1:0-11605 GCA_025802215.1 Wirenia argentea
AACGCCGGTCGGGGTTCGAACCCACGACCTTAGGATTACAAATCCAACGCGCACCCGACTGAGCTATTGAGGCACACTAATAGCGATATTAGCCGGTATATAGACGTCACATAAAAATAGTTATTTTGTATATCAATATTTGTGTAGTAAAAGCAGTAGGCCTACAGGACAGAGGTGCAATGAAAATTAAGTATTATGTTGTTGGGCATAAAATAAAAGAAGCTGTCCAAATTGCCAATTTGCTATGCAGGAATCTCGCAAAGCTTTTAAAGCACATCACAAAGTCTGTGTTGAATAGTTGCAGCCTATGGGCAAATGCGCAGCCGAAGCATCTGTTGATTGACACATGACAGTTACTGGAGTGCTGACCACTTGTTGAATACACTGCACTGGGAGATCCCGATTAGTTACCTACCCACAATGTCCCACATTGTATATCATCAGTATCGATGTTAAACCACGTACCTCAATTTTGGTCAAAAAAATCATTTAATTTTTTCATTCAACCTTTCTTGATATTGTGGTAAAACCACGGACCTGTATATATATCAACTAGAAATGCCCGCAAAACAGGACACAAACTTGTTGACTTTCAGTTACACTTTTAAAATTATTTTGTGAAATAGACCATGTACCTTTATTGACGTACCAGAGGTACGTGGTTTCGTACTAGACGTTTGTACGTTGTTTAGCAAACCTAGCTTCGTGTATATGAAGAAAAAAATTCAAGATGGCGGATTAAGTAGCCTAGGCCTACGTGGTCTTGCATCGATACCGACGATATATCAAAATCAAAAAATGAATTCTATGCAACAGGGACACTAACAGTGACACTACAATAATCTGTTTCAGATCCTGTGTGCAATGGGAGCGAATGTAAACTCTGAAACTGTAGACAGACAAACACCGCTACACCTCGCAGCCAGAAAGTTAGTTCCCTACATGCACGATTGCAACTAGGCAATATGAATTTATTAGATGTAGGCGTAATTATTCATAGTGATAATCGTAGTCAGACAACCAAGCGATTTACCTACACAACTGGAAGGCATAGCATTGTTGTTGGGGCATTGGGGAACCGGAATACTGTAGCTGGACAAGAAACGTCATGGATTATTTTTCCATGTATTTCATGAGTCGAGCAAGAAGGAGCCAACAGAATTCCTATGAAAACTACTCCCCAGATCTTCAATTTAGCCACTGAACTGTCATGAAAGGAGATGCTGAGCCAATTTTATTATCTTTAGAATTATCGGGTGTTATGTCTGTTGCGAGATAAAATTGCCTTCCGTTTGTATTGATCACTATTGGTAAATCACTTTACAGAGTCATCAAACGTATATAATTAGTGAACGCACATAGTACAAACCGGTACATAGTATGTACATACTCAGACATTACATCAGCAGACAGTTTCGGTCAAAGTAAGAAGGCTATTCTGAGACCGACACATGCTGTCTGTTTTTGGCATGCGATGAAATTGTGTACCAAGTAACTGTTGCTTTATTTCGCTATTTTTTTCACATGTGCTGCTCTGTATAAATGTTTTGTTTATACTGTACATTGTGTGTTGGAATACATTGTGTGTTGGAATTGGACTACTCAAGTTTGGAAACCCAGATAGCTTCCGACATCAAATTATCTTTGATGAGAAGAAAATTTGTTTTGGCTGTAGACTGACAATCTATATACTCGTTTCCTATCTGTAAATAGACTATTTCCATGTTCCTGACACACACATTTCCACTGGTACAAGTATCTTCAACAGTGGATGTACCAAAAAGATCCAGATCCAGTCAGTGCAGTGGTTCACCAGCACCACTTTCATATTTATGACATGAAACGCAATGTTGCATCTTAGTCAACTTTTGAATCATTACTTTATTTTTTATAACTACTTGCCTGCTGCATATACTATAGTTGTGTTGGCCAAAACCTCAAAGCCACCGGTATGTTAATCACTCCCCAAAGCGGCCTACGTGGGTTCAATCCTGAACATGTTGGTGATTGGGCAGACTTTGCTCAGTATACTAGCGACGTGAGAAAATCTTAAAGTAACCTGCGACGGGCAATGTGTTCTATCCAGGCAGTGCTATGTCACTTTACTTGTAGATGAGTAGACATTGCATTGCTCCGCTATTACACTATGAACCAGAACAAGCTCCAGATAAGCTACAAAACAATCCTTTTTATTTCACTACCATCTAATATGAATGTACTTATTCAAACAGCGGTCACCTAGAGAGTGTGAAGTGGCTCATTGCAAACCGAGCGGACATCTCAGCAGCAGACAGTTTCGGTCGGATCGCGTTGGATCTGTCACAAGAGTACGCTCAGACTGACGTCATGGAATTCCTTCTGTCTTGTGCGGCTGAACTCAATGACCTCAACAGCAACCTCACCCGCCTCCGAACTCCTCCCAAATCGTGAGTTGCTATTTACCATCTTGTTTGTGTAAAGTAAATGATTGATTTATATACCGTCTTTTTACACATTGCTGTGCCAAAGACTGTCGAAGTGAGTGTTTGCCAACTACAGCCGTTGACATACCAACCCTGTTTCGGACCAAACCGAGCTAGCTCGGTTTTCGATCCGATTGGAAAATTGCATCGTCGACACATCACTGTGGAAGCGAGTACGTGATCAAGAGAATCCGGTCCAGGCTAGCTCGGATCGGCTGCTAAGCCATTGACACATTGCCGCGACAAACCGAACCAGTCCGAGCTAGCTCGCTAAAATCCACCTCTGGAGGGGTACGAAAAACAGCCCGGTTTGATTTGGGCTAGCTCGAATCAAAGTGGGCTAGATGTGTCTCGAACTGGGCCGCTTCCGAGCTAGCTCGAGCTAGCTCGGACCCTATTTTTTGGTATATCAACGGCTTTTGTATAGGAAGGTGGGCTTGGTGTGTGCCGACGTGCGCTGTTCTGCCTTTAAACGCTCTAGCATGCAAATAAGACGTACACTGGGCCGGCTAGGACCACTCTATGGCCCCGAAACGTGCTCGACCAAAACCGTTCTTATATGTAAAGGGGTAGGCCTACTAAATTGAGCGATAGTTGTCCTGGAAAAACCATTTTCACATTAGGTAGCACACTAGCACACTACAATAACAGTTGGCCCAAAAATCAATGGTTCTGTTTACATCCCGTTCCAGGGGCTATTTGTTTTACTCAGAATGTTTACACAATAACTAGTTATCAAAGCCCATCACTAGAGTGGTGTATAAACACAGCTACATCTTTCTTGGAAACCCTTTGTATTACATAAGTTATGGCAGGTATATGAGATGGTAAATAGTACTTTGACATAATACAGACATTCTACTGTGTACTTCTAGTGTGTACAAATAAGCCTGGACATATTACAGACCCTGGAAAATTCATTGGAAATTTTTTTTTTCGCTGAGGTGTCATTTGTCTATAATTTTCTAGAATTTCTAGAAACTTACCACACAAACAGTTTCGCAATTCCTGAATATACCTTTTACCTATGACAGACACTTAACTAATGGGTCATAAGTACCGAAATACAGGTTATACGTAATTGTTGAAATAGGCTACTGAAGCGGATAGCTAATGGATGAAGAGATAAAGACATTCTGAAAAGCAACTCTGTCCACTCGGCCACCACAACCACACAGGATTTGGTGCATATCTATGAGAGGAAGCACATGTCAGTGAGAGGATGACATAAAAAAATCACTCACACAGAAAAAATTAAAAAATGCTGGTCATCAGCTAGCTACTCTGATGGGGGTTTCGATGGGTGGGGGAGGGAGAGGTCGGGGAAGGATGGTACGTAATTATCTAAGAATAGTTGGGTGACCCGCCTACCACTTGTCCTCTATACGGCACTGATAAATTAACTCCATAATCATGTGAGACCAGGTAAGCCTGGTAAGGGATTACGGTAACAAATCCTGATATATACCGGTACCATCAGTGGGTTAATCCTATTATACCCAATTTACGAGAGAAAATCTGGTATAGAAAATCAAGTGTCTTCTACATAGCGAATATCACCAGGAGGGGGGCAGATATTGGTTGGGGGGGGGACATGTGCTCACTTTTTTGCACACACTCCCCGAAACATTAAGATTTTTTTTGTATTTTGGGGTGTACCACACAGAAAAGGACAACCATGCTATAGACTAGGAGAATTCGAACATAGAGAGGACCGCGAATCTGGTTGAGTCTCGTTCCTGCTACAAAGATCGGACTACGGGAATGCTGGAACATCGGTGCAGTGACGTCAATCTTTGTAAATGATGGTCGACGATCATCGAAACTGTCGAGTTTTTTGATAGTGCAATACTTTCAAACATGGAATCTATCCTACCCAATGTTATGTATGATTTTAGTATTCCAAGCATGGGATAAATCATCCTTAGGTAGCGATTTGTAACTAACAGACGAGTTTACAATATCTGTAGGGGTATTTTATGATAATTTATTGTCGCAATTCAGCCATCAACCACTCGGGCCCTATTCCATAAGGTACAGACAATACTGTGTAAATGAAGCCAGTCAATCATGGTTATTACTTATTCAACGTCAATACGGTGATGACCTTTATGTTACATACAAACGCTCTGGGGTACACACGTTAACGCACTCATGCACACAATCATTAATGTGATGAAGCTTTTTTAGAACGACTGACTAAATATGGAATAGGTTATCAGCCTTTCCGTGGGAGACAAAAGTACTCCAAAGGTAACTGTCAATGTGGATTTATATCCCCTTTACGCAAACATATTCTGACCTTTCCTGGCTTGGCACAGCGCGGCACGGCAACAAGTGGTAGTGTGCGTTATCGAGGTATGTACCTAGCTTAGCTAATTTACGGCCCGGCAAGCCATTTTGGACCGTTTTGGTTAAGTTCACGGATTACTATCCCAAAAGGGATCCAGACCATCTATGAACCGTTTACAGAAAAGAAAAAGAAACATTGCTCAGCCTGTATACACCGAGATACTTCTCTAACCACAATTATTTTATAACCTCCATTTTTAACAACTTTTTATTTTGTGCAAAACCTATGTGGACTGTGAAATACTATTTTGCTTAATTATATGGATAGGTTTGGGCCACTTAATTACTTTCCATTTTATTTCACTTTAATACACACACGACAATAATTATTAGTCTTGCGTCCGTGCAACAATGAATAAGCAACAATGTAAAAGCATAGATATGATACAATTTGACGTCACATGCCATTCAATATACACGTCAATGAAAATAATTATGTGTAGTTGCAGATTTCCAACGGTGTTGTATGGGTACGAGGGTACTACGTTTTTATGGGTCACTAATCTCCCGATAATAAAAGTACCAACCATAAATTTTACTATTAGGTTGGTTCAAACGGCCGTTTCATGGCCGCTCATCGATTAGAATACCCAGTGGATGTAAAATCGACACCCGGTTCAAATAGATGTTTTATGTGGTCGTTTGTAACGAGTGCCTCAAAGGAGAGTTTTATGTCGTGCCAATTAGAAAACTACTAGAGCTTACAACTTTATAACGTTGGTATCACATTATCAGATTTATCCCCTTGACCACAATGAATTTTGGGAATTTGTTTTCAAATCAACGTGGCATAAAATGTTTGTTTGAGGCACACATGCGCTATATGTCCAATAATCGACTATTTCAACCGATTCAACGTAAAACGCCATAAAATGCCCCTACGCCTCGTATGGATGTTTTATTGTCGTTTACAAATATTTAATTCTAATCGGTGTGTCATACAACTGCCGTTTGAACTACAATTTAAACGGAAATTATTTAAAAGCAGAATTGTTGAAGTATGACACAATTTGACGTCACCCGGCGTTCAATGGACGTCAATCGACTCAATGAAAATAGGCGTGCATAGAGTGGCGTTTCGGTTACGTTTTACGAGTCACTAAACTCGATAATAAAAGTACAGACCATGACTTTGAGGTACTATTAGATACTTTTACTATTAATCCATTGCTATAGGTACATACAAAACAAGGTGAAGTGAATTGATTCACATGAGTTTAAAAGGTGATCAATCCACATAGCAAATTGCACTGTTATTACACCTACGCTAAACTGGGAGAGGGGCAGATCGGCCGATCGATTGTCATGACCTCTCATGACTGTGCTATACATGTGACGTAACTCGTCAAAATCCCAAATAACATGATAAAACCAATGCACATCGATTCAGTTTGGTATATCACGGACTGGAACTTATACGGGACATACCGGTTTAGTTTGACAAGACAATTTAGTATCGCAATGATATAAGTCTCAGCTGTTCTTACAATGACATCGGTGGCCAACAGTTGCACTCCTACTCCCCCAATCAAACCCACCTCCTGCGATGTCTCTCAAAAAAAAAAATATTTATCCAGAATACAGTACACAATTTTCAATAATTTTTCTATTACTGTATGTAGTGATTAATAAATATAATACGCTGCTGCATTTTCTTTTTTCATTTGATAAAAACGACCGAGCACCGTCATTAATCGTAACTATATTGACATAAAACCGTAGGCTATGTTTAACAATACACCTAGAGACTCTAAATACACCTATAGGTTACAATCAGTCAACATTTTTGACATCACAATTATAGCTTATAAGTTATAACCAAGTTCATCATATGCACTTTACATAAATTTACGATTGATAGACTGCTACACAGATAGTATAAAATCACTCAAGTGAAACGTGAAAAATTAGATTATGTTTTAGTGCAAACGAATGTCACATTGTGAAAATGAATGCCATGCCTGAACAACCTTTGTTGACTGATGTAAAATCAAAGTAATCAAATTGATCATCAATACATTTATAAAATATAATCAACCAAATCAATAAATTAAATCAATTACACCATCAATCAACCAAATCAATCAACCAAGTAAATAAATAAATCCAAATAAAATTGATAAAAATCATTTGATCATTCAAATCTATCAAACTGGTCAAATGTATCAAATCAATCAATGGGCCTACAAATCAATCAGACCAATCAAATCGTTGAAATTGAATGGTATCTAACTGATCAAATCAATGGAATCAAATGTTCAAATTTTGTTAATTTTAATGGATTTGATCGATGTCACAAATACATTGATTATTAAATTGGCTTAATTACCGGTATGCTGCATAATTTGCACAAAAATTATGTGTCATTTTTTACTTACGGCATTTAACTATGGCCTTATTAAAATAAAAAAAATCATGTGTGCATTTATATAGCCTACTACACTTTCAGAATCTGTCCATGTTGCCATGCATGAATCTCACATATGCGGGTTTGCAAGCCCGGGAAAAATCCCACGCATTGTCTCAGCCTAGGCGCGAACCCGCAGCCGAAGTGCCCGTTGACGGGAACCGGCATGCTGACCATACACCATGAGGCCGCAATTACCATAATACATCCACTTATATTTTCCAAGTGGCGATTATTTTTGGCGTAGACTGTTACGTTGTAGATTACAACTTACATAAGTCTGCCAAGCGATGGAAATTAGCAGGTAAATCATACATAAAACAATAATACTTTGTCCAATATCGTACTTATAATCACTCCAACTGACAAACAATAAATTTCCATCCATTCACATCCAGGAATTATGGAAAGGACATAAAAAAGATTGAAGTATTATCATCCGTCGGTCATTGTCGAAAGTTCATATTAAGTTCATACACCTGAAGAGGCTGCGAGGGTTTCAAAGTTAGCGGTATTTGCGCACAGCCGTAGTGAGCTCAACTCAGGCATATGTACATGTTGCAGCTACAGTATTGGTGCGGCATCCCGTGAACAGCTCTAGTGAGGTGAAGTCACGCACACGGACAGACAACAGAAACCCAAAGTTGGCTGACAGTCAATGGTGGCGAAGCCTGACCACCCGGAGAAAACCACCGGATGTGGGAAAGAGTTTTCCATCTTACATCATGCAGACTGCAGTCCCAGCTCATCATTTCAGCGACTGAACTTGTCGAGGCAATGAGGAGTAAGTTCCTTGCCCAAGGGAATGCAGGCAATATAGGAAAACATAGTTATCCAAGCCCCAGACTCGAACTGTCGAACCCATAATATCTGGGTAACCACTGAGCTAATGAGCTACAGAGTACAGAGCTAGAAAAAAAATAACTACCATTTTTTTTCATTTCATAATAATAAAGCAATGGTTGCCTGGTACTTGGCATTCTTTATACCTAATTATACCTAAAAATAATAGCAAACATTTTCTGGCAATAAGACAATAGGTGTAGCCTACAAACAAATAATTCAAGCATTTTTTTTGCATGGATAGCAAGAAACGGCACTTACTGGTTACCTATAAAACTTTTTTATGGATAACTACTGTATGTGTACAGTACTATTTTTTAAGCACTACACTACAATAAATAATAGAGTAAATGCAATAACATTGAAGAAGTAGCCTATCAGACAAATGCGATATTTTACAAATACTGGTGATATATTTCATTAGGCAATAGGCATATAGACACATTCACATAATAACATGAAGTATGACAAATTATGACTATCCAAGAGCAAAACAATAATGATATATTTCATTAACAATCAGTAACATAAATACAATAAGAAAACAATAAACCAACCTATTGATGTTACACCATTTCCGTAATAATAGGATATTTCACCTCAGAAATGTTTACATTCGCTCCGAAACATATAGATAATTCCCGCCAAAAATACAGCGCAAACGTAGATGCTTCCGTATCGCATATGTAGCTAATATACTCTCCTCCATGCGCCTATAACAACAGATAATCACACACGATTGCGTGCAGACATAAAGGCGATATTTATACCTTTGTGGAGGAATTATCGGATCTAAAAATACTGCGTTACGTCGTTTTGCGTCAGAGGAATTCCGGGCAGCACCGACGTCACAAATGTCAGAGTTCGCACGCTATTGACGCATGGCGCGGGGCTCGCTATTGACGCATGGCGCGGGGCACGCTATTGATGCGTGGCGGAAATTACAGCAGATTGAGTGATTATGGGCGATAGATGTCCTCCTTTTTGGTTAAATTTGGTGGCAACGTGAATTGGTTTCTGGTGGTTATTATGGGTGACTAGACATTCCCTCTGGATATAGGGAGTGATGGAAGATTCTAGCGTTTCTATAGTCTACAGTGTCTATACTTTATAGGAAATCTAGAATATGTCATATGTGCCATACTACCCTTAGTAGTACGAAGACATTAAGAAATCTTTGTAAAAAGTGGTAGATATCTAGCCAGGTTTTTACAACCACGATGGAATGTGTATTGGCAGGTCCACACATTAAGCCCAACAGCAATACATGCCCTTATAACACAGTACTTCCTCAACTAAACTTCCCATGATATTGACATTGGAATACTATTCCGTATCCATTTACAGCTGGGATTTGGAAATTGAACCAAGTTTGTCAGAATGATCGTGCCGTCTGGGATCGAACCCATGATCTTATGTTTATAAAGCAGACACACTCCAGATTGAGCTATACATTCCATCTAGTCACTCTAATAATTCCATCTATCCAACATAATCCAGGTATATCCAACCAGAACCACCCAGGACTACCCCGGACTCCGGTCCATGAGGTGAAAGCTGTTGAGTGATTGACATACCAATCACCAAATACCTTTGTTAGATTTACGCTGTCTCGGTTCGAATCTTATTAATCAGACACCCTCTCCATTGATCTATATATCCCATCTATCCACGTTATATCCACCTATACGACAGACAAAGTGAAAACTCTTGAGTGATTGGCGTACCTGATGTGTGTTCTGTTCAATGCGAATCAGTACCTATCAATATCATAAACTGGTAACTACTATTGACAGATTCGCAATATCAATCCACTTTATCCAGTATCCAGTATGATACTCAGCATCCACACCACACAAAGGTTTTCTTCTGGTTCTGAGTTGGGAACACATCTCTGATTCATCTTCAAAGTATTGGTTCGCACAGCACATCATTTAGTATACGTATTATACCACTTTTACACAAGTAAATTCTGACTCGGCCCGGTACAGTACCGCCATGTGAACCTTTTACACGTCTTTTAACTCTTTGACTGCCAGGATAATTAATTGCATCTTCCCATGACGTATATATACGTCTTTGGCAATCAAGGAGTTAAAAACAACACATTTTTTTCCAGTTGAAAACCTGAAATACAAAACCACGTTGTAGTGTTCTATACCTAATTAAATCCATTTTAAAACAAAATAATATGAATATGAAGAGAAAACATTTTTTTATGCATGTAAATTTTATATTTTGTAATATAAAACGTGGAAATGATAGCAAAAAAATAATTACGTCTTGTATAATTATGTGTATTATTATTATATATATGTTTTTTATATATTTGCATTTTCCATTTCCTTCTATAGAAAAAATATCCCAGATTTGTTGTTGCAATCTTAATAATTCATAATCAATGATGTGTCTTGTTTATATCGGGAAAACTGTTCTAATACCGTGTTTGTACAAAAGTTTTTCGTATGGTACATCATTCTTTCTTTTCTCATGTACAAAAATCTGGTCGTTGGTGGAGCCGTGTCAGGGTGGCGTGGCCCAGTACTACATTATGATGTAATGTTGTTTTGACAGTTAGGTTGCGAAACCGTGTCAGATTTACTCACCATTGAGAGCAGGAAGACGTGCACATATTTTTTATCCGTGTCAAATCACGTTGAACAAGGAGAGATATTTAGAAAATGTAGGTTGTTACGCGTATTTTATTTAAGTTCTTAGAGCGGGGGCTGTAGCTCAGTGGTAGTCTACAGTGCCGGGGATCCCGGGTTCAAGCATCGGCCGCGGCAAATGTTTGTGTCATTTTCCCTGTGTTTCTGTAATTCTATTGGACAAGGAATTTACCCCTAATTGCCTCCACTATTTCAGTGACTAAATTGAGCATCTAGGGACTGGGTAGCTTTCGTATGGATTCTACTAGCTTCTTCCCTCTGCCTTCGCGTAATGGAAGATGGAAATATCGTGCCCACGTCCGGTTTACCCACCATGATAACATCTAACTTTCGGTGACTTTACATAATATGTATGTTGAAGGACAAGCCACCAACACTACATTATATGCCTTGTGCGCCGTAGTGAAACAACCTCAACTTGAAGAGCATATTTGTTAAAAAACATTCAAACAACAATAACATTTTGTATCCAATAAAATGGCAATTTAAGATAATTCAACGTGCTGGCAATTTTTTTGCATTAGACCCGACAAAAATATCCGATAAATCACAGTATACATGACTGTGATTATGTCAACAGGAAATAATGATGATACATTGACAGTTTGGTATGAATGCCCAGTATAAGCCAACACGAGTGTACTACCAAACGAGAATACCGTCCAGACTGATAAATTACAATATTATGGTCCGCCAGATACTGTCTAATCACTACCTTTATCCCCGCATTGTGTAGACAAGAAACGTTGTTAATTAGGGTACTTGTTGGATCCCCTACACTGACAATATAATATTATATTAATATCAGGCATTTTAGTCAGTAGACTGACTGCAATCACTCAACGAGTGAGACTTATAACTGCATGCACGAT
>WNLI01029124.1:0-11603 GCA_025802215.1 Wirenia argentea
TGATCATAGGAGTTTCGGTGCTTGCAATGCTAGGACTCCTAATCATTTCAGAGCGCACCAACAATAAACCCAAAAAACCTCTACAACAGAAAGTGTTTACTGGACATTACCATGATGTGAGTTTAGCATTTTCTTGTAATATCTTGTGTGAATATAAAGTGTGCAGAGTCAGCACCAGACCTTAATCCAGTTTCTGTAATGCTAAGTTGTTGAAAGTAGCTGCAACTACATGCGGGACAGGATATAGTAGGTTACTTTCTTGACTTATTTCACGTGGTGGATGCACAAAGCAAAGTTTAATTAGTCTATATTTCTATAGGCTACTGGTCAAAAAAGAAACGCGCCACATATAAAAATATAACATTGAAAGTGGCGCGGTTTTTTTTTAAACCAGTATACGTAATGATCGATGGTAATTGAACACTACTGTATAGGATGGCGATTGTCTTTACATACGTCATTTGTGAGATTCCTGCATGGCAACATGGATAGATTCGGAAATATATATAAATGCACACATTCATTATGGTTAAATATTATATTCCAAGATAGCACAACCAAAATTTTGACTACTACAGTATATCCCTGTTCATTCAGTAACAGGAGTACCGTTTCCGTTTTTACTTGTCATTTTCGCCGTGACAACATCAACTGAAATTTTACCAAACATTTCAGCCCCCCGTGTCAATCATGAACTTTGTGGTGAGATACAAGCCATCCGCCCAACCCTACCTCCGACCCCACCATGACTCTTCCACATTCTCAGTCAATGTCGCTCTTATCCATTTTGACATGTGGAACCACAGACACAGGGATTTTTTATGTGACAAATGATGCTAAAATGTTGTATTTGCGACTAAACATGTTCATTTGGCACTCAAATTTCTTTACAATACCATATAAAAACAACACTAATCACGTTTCATATAAATTAGGATATTTTTGTCACCTGCACAGTGCACATATGAGACCATCTGGAGTGAACGCTGCGCATACTGACCATTAACTTGGCCATATGTGTTTCACCTATGCTGGCGCCTTTGACACCTCTAATAAACTGAGGCACGGGAGGATCAGTGGGAGAGTTGTCGGTGGCTAGGGATTTTTCAGCCAATTTTTTCTCCGCCAAGGCAATATCGTCCGCTGATTTAGACTTGACATTTTTATAATCTTAGAGTCCACGGTTTTACGGTAGAGTCATTTGAGGCATGGTGATGCGCAGCCTCTGACCTCTTTTTTGGTCCGACTCGTCACTCGCTCGTAGCGTAAATTAGGTATGCTATAGATACACGCTTCGAGACGTAAATACAGTATAATAAAAAATATCTAAAAATCCACCTTAAAACATTTCAGCCTCCCGTATCAATCATGAACTTTGTGGTGAGATACAAGCCGTCCGCCCAACCCTACCTCCGTCCCCACCATGACTCTTCCACATTTTCTGTCAATGTCGCTCTCAATCGTTACGGAAAAGATTTCCAGGTGAGCATTCATATAGCTTTATTATATATAAACAGTACTATAGTAATCTCATTATTATGGTATTTTTAATGATAAATACGCACCTGATGAATATATATATGTTTCCAAATTATTTCACGTTACTTAAACTACCTGGTTTAATTGCCTACTAAATACAGTAAGAAAAAAAGATTTGTGCAGCAAAACCAAGCAATTTTTGTGTGTGCTATAAAACATCGCCTAGAAGCAACTAATGTTAATGACGTCTGTATTCATAAAAAAAAGTATCATATTAATTTATTATCCCTTTATGTTAACATAAGATTTAACAAACTTTTCCTCGATGAAAAATATGTAGCAAATCAATCATTATTCTTCACTTCTGTAATGTAAACAAACATAGATGTGTACACTACAGCTTTGGTTCAAAGTCTGTGGTCCATTCACCCCTAAAAAACTTGGTTGACCAAGCTGTAGAAGTTGGTACCGATATGCATATTATTCTCCTTAGATGGAGTAGGCTAAACCATGGTTGTGAAGTAAAGATGTGTGATATTGTATTAAAGGCCACGCTGGCTCGCAGTAGCATTTGACAGATAGGTGTATCCAAAACTGTGATGTAGAAATGTGATGCTTTTTTAAGTACCATTATACATACAAGACTTGTTCATTCAGGGTGGCGGAAATCACTTCATTCGGCAGAACTGTTCAGTCCTTGACAACCCTCAGGGATGTGTCATCATGATTTCAACTCGAACCCGCGACCTTTCGATCACCACTCCAATATGCTATGACTGACCCAATATGTCGACATAATAACTTGTCCTACAGGGTGGCGGAACTCACTTCATTTGACAGAACTGTTCCATCTTAGACAGGGTCATCATGGTTCACGCTCAAACCCGCGACATTTCGATCGTCACCCCAATATGCTGTTACTGTTTCGCAAACAAACTATTAGATACATACAGTATTTGTAAATCCGTATGTATTGTGATTCTATGTATGGCCATATTTCTTGCATGGTGTACTTAATGACTAAATATAATGTGTGAAATTGGCCTACATCAAAAGCATTTGGTCATTCATTTTACTTCTTCAACCAATTGTTGTTGAGGTCGAGTGACCATGCGTCCCATGGGGTTTCTAGGTTGATTTCCCATGTGGTTGGGTGACAGGAAGGGCATCCGACCCGTAAAATCAATCTTGCCTCAATACTTCCTTCGGGAAGGGCCCCGCGTCTTACCCCTATGGAACCTGTTATACGGGAACCTATGGTACAGGGATAAGGGACGTTAATGACGATTATATCTGACCAGGAATCACAAGGCCGCGGGTTCGGATCCCGTTAGAGGTTTGATTTTTTCAGTGAAATTGAAATTATATACTTTCATTACCTAATTAAGTCTTACATAGCCGACATAGGCCTACTGCGTAAATTTAGGTCTATGCACCTACCTGAGTGGAAGTTGTTAGCCGTTGGGTCGCGCTGCTGACCGGGCGCGAGGTATGGGCCCGATGGTTCCGCTGTTCCGTACCCTGCCGTTCAAAAACACACAGACGCAGTTAACTACTAGACCCTCATCCGTAGATATATATAGCTTCAATCGTCAATATTAAAACATCTTAAATAAGACGGACATGAGTAGAAGTTGTTAGACGCGGGGTCGCGCTGTTGACCGGGGGCGAGGTATGGTCCCGATGGTTCCGCTGTTCCGTACCCTGCCGTTCAGAAACACACAGACACAGTTAACATCATTCTACTAGACTTCCATCCGTAGATAAAATCTCCAATCGTCAATAATGTAATGACAATAATGATCAATATGAGTAGAAGTTGTTAAACGTGGAGTCGCGCTGCTGTCCAGCGGGTGTGGGATTGCGGGTTCTGATTGGATAATTAAACCGATTTATACACGCAGACTTATACTAAGCTTTCAATCCTCTATACCATGAGTCACGGTATGTGTGATAATGAACTTGCCGTGGATAACTCAGTCATGAGCTTGCCTGCTTGTTCCAACCCTAACACCCGTGGCAAATTGAAGTTTCTGTTGTATCACAGTACCATACATAATATATACTCACCGTCTGCCATGTCAGCTAGACGAGTACTAGAGAGATTACTCCGTGTGAAGGGGTTGCTAGGCACCCCATGAGGCACGAGGTACGTCTACTCTACTATAACATACATACACTCACCATCTGTCATGTCAGCTAGACGAGTACTAGAGAGATTACTCCGTGTGATGGGGTTGCTAGGCACTCCATGAGGAACGAGGTACGTCTACTATCCCATACGTATACTCACCGTCTGTCATGTCGGCTAGACGAGTACTGGACAGGTTACTCCGTGTGATAGGGTTACTAGGCACCCCATGAGGCGCCAAGTGTGACGTCTCCTCCAGGATTTGATGAGGTTCATTCGCGCGGAAAGCGAACAGGTTTTTGCGTCCGTAGGTGAAGTAGTTTGTTGCTAGGAACCCGACCAGGACCAGTAAAGAGAGGACACCGTACGCTCGGAACGTGACTTCGCTACCTGTGGATAAGGTTTGTGGGTGGGTGAGTCAATCAGTCAATCAATCAATCAAGTTTTTGGAACTGTATAATTACCTATATATGTGCTGTAGTTCGTTTGTACTGTGTAATAGAAATCCAACCAGAACGAGTAAAGAGAGAACACCGTACGCTCGGAACGTGACTTCGCTACCTGTTGGTGGGGATTTGTTGGTGAGTCAATCAGTCAATCAATCAATCAATCAATCAAGTTTTTGCGACAGTATAATATATACTGTAGATCGTTTCTGTAATATAAACCTGTAGAGGACACCGTACGCTCGGAACGTTACTTCGCTACCTGTTGGTGAGGATTGTGGTGTGTGAGTCAATCAGTCCGTCAATCAGTCAATCAATCAATCAATCAATCAATCAATCAATCAATCAATCAAGTGGTTGCGTCTATAAGTGAAGTAGTTGGTTGGTAGAAATCCGACCAGAACGAGTAAAGACAGAACACCGTATACGCTCGGAACGTCACTTCGCTAGGTACCTGTGGTAAGGATTTTGATGTGTGTCAATCAGTCAGTCAGTCAGTCAGTCAGTCAATCAGTCAATCAACCGAGTTTTTGCGTCCATACGTCAAGTAGTTTGTTGCTAGAAATCCGACGAGGACCAGTAAAGAGAAGACACCGTACGCTCGGAACGTTACCTCGCTACCTGTTGGTGAGGATTGTGGTGTGTGAGTCAATCAGTCCGTCAATCAGTCAATCAATCAATCAATCATATAGACCGTACGCCAAAATAATATATGGTTTAAATTTCTTATATCTATTATTCTCTGCGCCAATGAAACTCATATTTTGTCACGAGTGGTATAATTACAGTATTATACCCTCCCAAATATGGGCATACGTAACTATGACACAAAAAATAGATACAACAGGCAGACCATATACTATTTTATTATTTTGGCGTAAGTTCTATATATACACAACTACCAACCAACCAATTAAGTAATCAACCAATTTAAACAGTCACTGTGTCACTCGGTGATGGTGTTTCTGATACATTCAAGCTACATGCTATCAAAGAAAGCTACACGTTATCAAAAAAAGTTAATTGGTAGGCTAGTAGATGCTACGCTAGCTTCTCATCAACCAGTTGATCAATCAGTCAGCAATTCAGAATATCGGAAGATAAAATTCTTTTGGTAAATCAAAATGTAATATTACCAGATCATATCCAGGAGTAGTAATACATTGACACTGTGGAAAGTAGCCAATCAAACAGCAGCACCACGCCACGTGACTGGTGGACTATAGTTAGAGCGTTTTTAACTTAGGGTAATCGCCTAAGTGTCTACGAGACTAAGTCATCTGACATCATAAGCATTGTACGAATCCCCCCCCCCTCCAGCATGGCCCCACCCCAACCCTTGATGTTGACTTCGAAGTATATCTTAACTCACTCACCGTAGGCGTGAACGAGAATCCCTCCGAGCACAGCGCCACACCCCCTCCCCAACCCATGGTGTAGACCCTGCAGTATACCCTGACTCGAGTTGCGCAGTTCTGCCGGAATCGCCTGGGTAATGTAGGAGCAGCATGCCGCCCATACTGCCGCGTGTGTGAGACCTGGGGTGGCAAAGTGAACATCAATGTTCTATTTTAATTCTATGTATGGTCTGCGGCCGTCTCTCGGAATAGTTTGGGTAGGTAATGTAATTAAGTCACACTAAGCCATACTGCCGCGTGGGTTAGATCTGAAACGGAATGTAGCCTAATAACAATAAAGTAAAGTAGGTAGTCATTATGATGTTTCAGTACAAGATGTATTTTTTTTCTGAAAATCACGAGGTGGCCTATTATTTATGAATTTGTTCTATAGACGTGTCTCTATAGTTTAGCCAATGTGTTAGTCGCGACGGCCCAAACAAGTGGTCAAGGCTTGCGAATCTACATGATCAAATGACTCGACCATAATGCATTGTCGCGACGATCTAACAAGTTGTGGATTCAACACCCGAACCAAACTTCCCATGTGTGACGATGTGTCCTTAGACAATGTAGCATTATAGGACCTAACCAACATCATGTAGCATTATTATATACATATTATAATCTTAAATTGTGACAATTCTGGCTTTGGTTTCTAGATATAAGATAGAGATATGGACCTGCTCTACAAGATATTCAAACATTCGCTTACATTGCAGTATGACTGATACATGAGTGCATGTTTTCTAAAGCTCCAACTACTTGTGCTCATAGTACAGTATACATACATTACCTCACCTTGAACAAGTTCGAACGGGAGAACCCACCACGGATTTCGCAACCAGGAAATGTACAAGAAACGACACACGTTGCCTAGCAACCCAGCGTACAGCACAGTGATGTGACCTGAAAAATATGTTATTATAATTATAGTGTTATAGTGATAGAAATGTAAAGGTGGCAGCTATATCATATATTTGTATTATGCTATTATGTATATGTAGCTTCTCGTCGGTGCTCGTGGGTTTGGAACAGAATATAGTCTAGTCCTGTGCTATTCCGTCATCATAGGGTGTCCTCACAGAATCCTACTATTTGCATGATACCTAGTCTAGTGCTTCCTCTGGCCCATACAGTACAGTATGATATCCCCCATACTGTCCGACGCTACCGTATGCGTATTTATACCACCCATGTCATAGCCGCCGTATCTGGCCATCAATCTCGATACGCGCCCCCGACTGGGCCAATTCGTCAACCCAGATACTCGTACATGGTCTGAGACGACTCGTCAAGGGGATTATGTGATACGACCCTAGGATAGAAACTCATGCATCCCAAATTGCGTCGTTCCCGAGGGAGAATACACTTTTTGTTTACATGACAGGGTCGGATGCCGACATTGTACACAAACACTGTACATATATATTCTCAACACAGACAAACCTTTTATTGAAATATATTATATAATAGTCACAAACATAAAAATCTACAAATCTTGCAACAGAACGTGTTTGCTGTCAAAGTAATTAGGCAAATGTGGAGATTAAAATGAACAAGATTTTATTAATTGGAATATTGTGCCAAGACTGCCAAGTCGATTGTCAAACGAAGGACAAACGAGATGGATAGAGTGAGGTGCATAGAACTGCCTATACCCGTAGATTATATATTTTTCTCCATATAAAAAAAAATGCAGGTTTGCTGTATTGTTGATGGCTTGGTGCATGTGTATTTAATTGATCGAATCGATGAACCTATTAATGTATCAAATGTAATTAATGTATCCTATTTATTTAATTGCATTTCATATACATGGTCGAGAACTATAATAATTCTAGTATAAATATTAGGCTATATACCGATACAACACGAATTTCCATAGAGGTTATGTTTTCATTTTGCATTCTGCATTGAGCTCACGTTTTTGTTCTGCATTCACGTTTCTGTTTCAGTCCCATACGACAATCATGATGCTACTGATTGCAACAATAATGTTGTTTTGGTGATTAGCAGTCTAAAGATAATAGTATACCATCACATTATACCCTAAGGACATCTCTAAGATATATCACGTGTACGTGTCTATCCCATAAGTATGGGTACCCATGAATGAAATATCCACTCCTAAGCTGAAGGATTCCTCCGTAAACGAGCCTCACTAATCGCCCAATTATATGAGACCGATCTTGATATTCCGATGTAGCCCGGCGTTATTAGACGTTGTTCGCGACGTATCCATGGTAACAGTGACGTATTGATCTCGCGACGTACCGAGTAAGGAATTCTGGGGTTGTAGACAAAAACCTGACATTCTGCATGTTATGGAGGCATAGCATATCGGGTTGTTGCTTCGACCCTTGAGTCCTGGGAGTGTGTAGACGATTGTAATGTAGGTCTCGTGCTCAGAGATTGTCTCGTTCTTCCAAGGACAACCCAAAAACGTCGATATATCGCACTATCTGTGTAAAATTACCAGTGTTTGATGTCCGTGTGAATGAGTGGGGGTTGTATGGTTGAGGCACGCTTCGGTGGTGTCGCTAATGCTAAAGTTCCTATAGTGAAGGAACTCTAGCTAATGCATGTCTGTTAGAGTTTAGAGGTCACGAGTTGCGTGATGTTAGAAGGCTTTTTGTTGGAGATTTTAAGAGTTCGGCTATCATTCACTGTGATGTAATCGGATTTTCAAACACGCGACTGCTACGATTTATCTACAAATCAAACCACAATAGACTCTATAGACACTATAATTATGTTCTTGGTTGCGATCAGTGCCTCTGCCAAGTTGTCCTATCAGCATTCAGACATAAAGTGTACATAATCATGGCCTCATGTCCAAACTCAAAAGTAAGTCTTCGATGTCGCTCTATCCTCTATGAGCAAATTATAACCAACCGATTTTGACCACAAACGACGTTGTTGTCCAGTTAAAGGTTAACTTTCTACTTTCTAGCCTGATTCTCCTTGAAAGTTTGTTTTTATAGCTTATCAAAATCCTTTCCCAATTAGTAGGCTACATCACCCCCGATTTCATTTTTGTCAATGTAAAATATTACGCAAACAATTTCCAAAAAATGAAAAGTAATAGACCTGCGACTTCCGGGTTTAGCGAATTTTCAGTAAAAACGTATTTCACTTACCTATATTAAAATGGATATTTCTCGGCTCATACGTGACGGCCGCAAAATTAGGAATGCCGGTGTTTTTGCTCCAAATAAAATGTCATACTGGGCAATTTAGAGTCCAAATTACAAATCCAAGTGTACCAGCGGGCTATTTCTGTACTAAATTAATATTTTCGACAAAAAAATCGGGGTAAAATATTTCATGATTTTCCGTCACCCATTGCTCTAATACTATATAGCGGGAAAGTAGACAATATTCCTTTAAACCGACGTCCCGGGTCGTCCTGGATGTCCAAGTTTGAGTTACACGTAATACATAGCACCTAGTAGCCGAGTTCCTTCGTACACTGGTACCACATCTTCGACGCTTTCTTTATGGCAATATAGTTACTGTTAGTGTGTGTTTTCTATACGAAGTTCTTTTCACAGACTACATTTTCGCATCTAGATGCTTTCTGGGTCGGTAACGATAAGAAAAACAATTATTCTTACAAATATCACGTATCGTGTGTTAATTGGTATAGTATATGGTATTTATATTTGTCTATATTTGTCTATATCAAGCACGCAGTATTAATATCTTGCTTTGATTCAATTATGTTTTGTACGAGTGAATGAGTGTCATCCAAAAATAACGAGTTTAGCTATAACGGGAGTTGATTTACGTTATGTGACAATATTTGCTCCAAAATAACAACACGTTCGTGGTAAATACGGAAATCTGATTTAGCCAGACATGGTGACATTTACAACCGGATCTACATTCCGACCGCGCCATTATTACACTCATTCCATTTTATGCATCATTAATTATTTTTACCGTCGCGTGCTACTAATGACCTCCCATCGGATCGTTCATTCATAGACTCCCCTGCCACGCTATACGGCCTGTCCCGTCTGTCATTCATATACGCTCAAATTGACTATAATGTGTCATTCCGTTGCTATTTGATTCCAGGAAGCCACATTTCTTTCTACCTTTGTGGAACATTCGATCCGAAACGACGTGCGGATATTAAACATAGGAAAGCTCTCACAGAACAAAGAGCCTGTGTGGCGAAATGCGGCTTGTGGCTTGTATTTATTGGTTTACGTGTATAATATTATGTACGTGCTGCTGGAGTGCAATGTCAGTCACTAAAAGCCATACGTTCGATTACCCCCCCCCCCCCCCCCTATAAGCCAGATGTCTATCATACAATTGTATCGCCATAGTCATTATCATGATTTTCATCAGCACGACTTAATCGTAATTGTGATTTAATACAATCCTAATGCAAGATCCCAAATCCCAACGTCTACATCCGTCCAACTGAATCTCGTGAAATACCCGTTTTACTGCCATTGGTTCGTGCCATACACGTCAAATGTCTTAGACACGTCCAATAAAACCACACACACATCACCCGTATCAAAGGAAGAGTAAAATCATTGACGTAAAAAGTTTTTTGAGAGTTTCCCGTTCCCATTAGATGAACGTGTGTTTCGTAAAGTATTCTTAAATAATGAGGAAAGAGTGTCGTATGCTACAAATCAGACGTAACATTACATGCATGTTTACCCTTGTATTTACAGATCCTCACGACAGTTAGTCCCTGGCCTCGCGATATTTTGTTTGTCCCTCGCGACATTCTGTCCTCCGCGACATTTTGTCCATCGCGACATTTTGTCCATCGCGACATTTTGTCCATCGCGACATTTTGTCCATCGCGACATTTTGTTATGTCTCGGGAGACCGGATGTCTGGAGTGACTGATCTCGTATAGGAAAGGCATGGTTAGTATATAAGATCTCTGACATGGTATGGCATCCAATTATTGTATATAAGTAATCGAGCATACATGGAAAGGTTAGATAATTATTGACATTACGTGGTATACTATTATGTAAACAGTAGCTATACGAATTTTATATGCAACTTGTAATTATGTAACGGTTGACGCAATAATAAACGTCATTCCTTTTATGGACGATTAATTTTATCAATTAATACCGATTTTCCACTAATTTGAGCATTAATAATTTATCATCTAATTCGATACAAATACACAACAACGGGTCTGGTACCCGACGTATGATAGATGTATATGGTGGATTGTGGTATAACAAATCGTATTATGTCTCTCAATAGTTATAAATACATGAACGAATAAGTCAGTCGATATCGTGTGTGGTTAGGAATCATATATATAATGTTGCGGATTTAACACGGTGTGAGTTCATTTCTGAAATCCCACTATGTGTCTGTTCTTTGACAAGGGAGCATAACCATAGCCTAGGTCCAGTCAGCTGCATGTATAAGTAGGAACATGTGATTGTGCTAAAGGCATACGCGAATTGAAGTAGGAGGATTTCTGTGCTGTAAAGGGCATTCTATTACCGACATTGTTCGGTATCGGGTAGGTACCTCTACCACCTGTGCTATGCAGTGACATGTAAAAAGAAGATACTGTATAGATATACAACATTGACTCAGCGTTCAAAACATATATAGATCCAGATGCATAATTTGAGCACCTACTATTTAAGGTACTTACAAAATAGTAGGACATCGTATACATATTATACCCATATACATAACTAACTAAATACACAATAACCATGACTCACCGTAAGAAGCGATGACTTTGCGAGTGAGGAAGTAAGCAATCAGCTCAGATAGATGGTTGAACACCGACGCGATACCAAACAGTGTCGGAGTTCCGTCCAGGTCTTGGAGATGCCAAAAGAGAAAGGTGAATATTACCCCGATACCGAATCCCATAAACCACGCAACGAACAAGATCGGGATGTACTTCCAGCTGGCGAGAATTCTCATCACGGCCATCCACTTCCCGAAGAACGCGTTAGGGTTCACCTGGACGTTCGATGGTACCTGTTGTGGTGGGTATTGTCCTGGTTTGACCGTGTCCGAGATCATATCACGCTGGTGCTTCAACGTGATATGCAACTTCTTCGGGTCAGTTTGACCCGCGACGCCATCGTGCGTTGTTTCTTGGTCCACCTGGCTTTGGTCAGATTC
>WNLI01029235.1:0-11602 GCA_025802215.1 Wirenia argentea
CGATATTATGCCAAGCATCACCACTTTCCATTCCTGATATGGAATCGATTTGTTATTAAACCGTTCACACGAGGCAAACATCACCATTTTTGGAGAGCCATCACACAGTGGACCATAAATTACAAGTAGGAATTATAATTACAGGCATGGGTGTAGCTACTGTTGTGTACACCCTTCGGCACTTAAATCACAGGAAAACGACGATAATAAGCTCAATTTGAGTATGTTTATTTATTTTTACAAGACAGAAATTTTTGTGTCTTTTGTGCCCTGCTATATTAGCGGAGCAGCCGTCAAATTGACCATTAAGTAAATGGTGCCGTTTCATTGGTCAATGTTCGTTCAACGCGGGGATTTAAAAAAAAATTTCGCAAAAGCTGAACAACATCCTATGTCGCCGACGAGTGATTTCAGCTCCATTAATTTTGTCGCTAATATCCGTTCCTGGTTTGCAAGGCCGTGATGAATTTAGCGATGGTTGTCGTAATGTTGCCAACCGTATCGTACCCTTATGCAACCCCATTTTTATGCACTATTGTATTGTGTATACTAGTTGATGTGGAAATGTAAGGTTACTAAAATTACCCTAGGATAGTTTGCCTGCTGACTATGGATTCATTGAAGCATCATGTCTCATCGTGGCTTTTTGACTACATTTGAATTGCTTTCATTAGATGCCGTTTATGCTATAAAAAAATTTAAGCTAGGAGATTTATCAATGCTGAATTGTACTCATCCCTATGTTTATATTGAGACAAGATTGGAAGTCATCAATTAACATGACCATTGGCCAATACTCCATTCCAACATTCTGATTGGATGGAGAGAAGTACACTACGGCCAAATATAGGTCAGATCCGGTGGCACAAATACTTCCAGGACCTTTTATCCAAATAATATCACTATGCACCAATGGAAGTAACTCAATGTGATACTCAATCGATTGCTTTACATAAATAACAATACCGCCACTGTCCCTTTTTGCACGGACATGGAATGACTTAATCAGTTGAGTTAGTACATGTTGAGTAATAATTTGTATTATCTCATATAATTCATAATCACATTGAACACAACCTATATTTAATTTTCATCTAAGTGAATGCATCCGCGCTCTCTTGGTCTTCCTCTGAGGGTCGTCGCTTTAGGCTGCATCGCCCGTTTTCACGTCCGTGTTTTTCATGCTCGGCCTCTACCTTACTTTTGATCGTGGTGTGAAAAAAACCATGAATGGCACTGAGATGTCGTGCCAAAACATTATCCCAGTTCCGGACATTGTAACAGATTTCTACCGGCATAGGCCGCTTCGTCCAAACCATGTACAGCTCGTCGATGGCTCGTGTTTCGTGCCATAAATGATATATTTTTTATGCTTATTTTTTCATCTTCGCGGGCTTTCTCTCGGACCCGGAAGCGGTCTCGACAGCAGAGAAACGATATAAAATTATTTAAAAAATTTTTTTTAATTAATATAGTCACAAATAGACGTTCAGAACTGTCAGGGTGATAAATCACAGCAATTCGAGTGTCATTTAATTGTCCTCTTTGTGGGCTCCACTCGTTCTAGGACTGTGTTGCTTTAGGAGTGTGTTGTCCATCATTTCTGATGTTCTATCATTGACACATATCTAAATCCTTTATTCACGATATGTATGTATAGTGCAACAGGTCGACGTTGATGATAAGCCCTCCCGCGATGGTCTGAACCCATTGTCCTTATTCATTGTTCCTCTCATCTCAGTGTTGTAAGGCTAGTTGAAGGCCAGTTAAATTCTTTTTTCGAGTGCTGGCTGGAGGCCAGTTAATATCTTTGTTTTTCACTGCTGGTTGAAGGCCACTTAATGTCTTTATTTTTCGTTGCTGTCTTTGTTTTTCATTGTCATTATTGTCCCCACTTGAGGACAGTCTCCTGAGTTTCGGGATGATATTGGTCCGCATCTTCATCATCTGCATCTTCATCATCGGATTCAGATTCTTCATGGTAGTTCAGCAATATGTTTCTGGATATATTAATAGCTCTCACAATATCAATGTCAAAAGATTCAAAACAGTAAATGTTGTTTTGAAAGCACAATACAAAATGATCAATTTATATTATGACTATATCGCGTCATGATCTGTAGTTATTCACACATAATAATTTATGACCACTGCAGCTCATTCATCATTCATCATTATACTGAAAAAAAGTATTTACGATGCGGGATACTCATTGATATCTTATTGAGAATGTACAAGTTGTATACTATGGCCTGTACAGTATTAGCCTATCAGGCCATCAGTAACAAAATATTAATTTGACTTAGCATTTAACTTAGTACTGTACTATTTTATTTTATTTGACCACAACTGGCTACATACACTATAGCCTTCTCCAGGCCATGTCAAACGCCTTTTCTATTTCAAGTGTTTAAATAACTTGAGTTTGTAATTTTTTGTATGAAACGCTAAACTGAAATGTCATCTTCTCAACCCATCCAAGATGCATGTAAAAGATGCTTTGTCCACAATGTATCTTTCTGGCTGTCCTTTGACAGCTACAAGCTAATCTAAGTACGATTCTGTACAGCACACTTTAGACACATAATCCGTTCAGAGCCTACTTTCTCCGGTATGTGCCTTCTCGAGGTCTAGTATTATGTCCTTGAATGGTTATTAGCATGTGTAGGTCGACGGCCCGACACTGCCTGGTTAATGAACTGTTTGTATGGCAGTGGTCAGTCATCATGCAGCTCGCATGGCACAATGACCACGGCGACAAGTGCGATGACAAAAAGTCATGTATCATCCTCTATGTTCTCCGTAACATCATTGATTTATGTCAAACTTCATTGTCAAATATTTTCGTACTTATCATACTTAGTTTCTCATCTACTATTATTCTTGTCATTCAACCGACGATTTACCCCCATACCTGGGAATTATGTCCTTGAATGATTCTGACGACCACTGTGAGGCAGCTTGATCTTGTACTGGTGGTGAGGAAATGATAGATCTTCTTCAGGCTGGATACCCCTCAACTTTTTGTCTACGTCCTTTTTATCATGTCCTGAGTTTATGTCAGATACTCGGACATTATAAATCCTTAGTTCCTTCCATTTCCAAGCCTTCACAATTAAGCCAACAATATCTCGCCAATCTTGTGACGGAAGATTCTTTAATTCCATGCAACCAATAGGCAATTTTATTCATAGTCGTAAAACACTACACAAAACATGACACTATCGTTAGATTACATTAAATGCCATTCGTGTTAATGTCATTCATGTTAGAATTTAGATACACAATCAAATATTATTAAGTTTACGTTAATTTTTTTACTTTACAAGTTTACTTTACTTTCAAGTTTATCTCAATGACATCCCTTAATAATTTCATGATACCACCTCACTCCAAAGTGGTGCTTCTAATATTATTGTTGACCTTTTGGCAGATCAATGTGGTAGTTACCACGGGGTGTCTTATTTCCAGATTTTTTACAGATTTGATTAAGGCAAAGTACAAATGTTGCTTCAGTGCATGGTGCTGCAACTTGATGCTGCCATTGCATTGTCCACATACGTCACACTTCAACGTATACTCATCTCATGGCTATACTGGTGTGGTCTGTTTGTGTCATATGGTTAAACAAAATGTAAGTGTTTCACCGGCGCTTACGTCACAATAGTTTCGACAAAATTGTTCTGTTTTATATTTTATCCGTTTTATATAAATTAAACATGATAGTTGATGATACAGAGTGTACATTATGAGTGGTTTAATTTTCAATGTGATGCAATTGACTGAATTCCCTGTCTGCTAATTTATATTGTTCTTCGCTACGTGTGTAGTGTGTACATTAATTTTGATGTCATCTTCAGTCTTTTTGTGTAATGTCTGATGGACGGTGGTCTCCCGCCGGTAATGGATTGGAGTAGTGTGTAGTAGCGCGTACATGTTCTGCAGTAAGTCGTTATGTATCCACGTACATGTGAAGTTGAGACGTGTACGACAGTTATCGTCGCCAACGCTGTCTTGACTGTTTTCAGTCTTGTTGTCTAATGACATGGGCCAATTAGAGGTATGATTAATCATTATCATATACGATTATACAGTATAATTCTTACACTTCAGTATTGGCATAATTTATCGTCAGATGAGCACTCACACAATGGTGATCATAATCATTGCAGCATCTTCAGCCAGACCTGTTTTCTGGACTGGGGTGAAGTATACGTCCTCGAATTCATCGATGTCCTTGTCTACGATGTCGTTTGGCAGGTTGGCAACGTCTACAAAATGTAAATTGGACTCCAACCAACGTCACTTTCCAATTTAGGTGATGTGTTTGATGCGATTATACGAGAATTTGGTAGTGTATGTGGAAATTAGCTCGTTCATTCCTTCATTTCACACTGCAATTGTTCCGACATGGCAAGAATGTGATAATTATCCATTTATCTTTTTTTGTGGTGAGTGGTGACTGGTGACCACACTTTCATCAGTAGTGTAAAGTTTTAAATTTAATGTGATGCAATTGATCGAATCCCGTCTCTAATACTAACACTACCTAATAGTGTTCTGTTTTTTTGTACTATCTGACGTCGTCTTTAGTCTTGATGTCTAAAGTCTCCTGCCAGTAGTGGATTGGAGTAGTGTGTGCTCATTCTGCAGCAAGTAGTTCAGTACACACATACACATTGTGAAGTTGTCACATGTACAACAGTTGTCAACTTGTCATCAATGGTGTCTTGACTGTTTTCAGTCTTGTTGTGTAATGGCCAATCAGAAGTATGATTAATTTATGGTATTATTTTTGTACTTCGAGACTTCGGCTTTGGTACTTCATAATTTATATCGTCGGAGATGAGCAATCACACAACGGTGGTCGTTGTCACTTCTTCCGCAAGACCTGTTCTCTGAGCTGGAGTGAAGTGTATATGTCGGCAAACTCATCCTTATTTTTGTCCACTATGATGGCTGGGTGTTTCAAGGGAGGTGGACAACGTCTACTAAATGCCGATTGGGACCCTTTCCAATTTTACCATTGGAAAAGTTGCAAAAATTACACGTGTTCTTATATGAATAAGGTTTTTTTTTACGAACCATACCTACACCTCCTCTCACGTCTATCAAAAAATCTTTTAGAATGGTTTACAGTAGTGTCAGTTCTTGATAATGAATTAAGTTCCTTATTTCGAAAATACTGACAATTCTTACTAAACCCAGTTAACTTATTTCATGGCTCTGAAAACGGATGTTGGCTGTTACACCCACTGATCGACTTCGGCGCTTTCCTTGCTCAGACTACGCAAAATGTCATGAATTCTAGTTATAATGTAGACCTCGCATACTCTTACATCATTATTGTTAGATTTAATGTAATGTTAAGAATCTCCATTGTCTTCGGATCTCCAAGTCTGTTTTGATGGCTTTAGGTGACGATGTTTAGGTGACTGAACACACGTTTTACCCCCGCAGTACTGAGGGCTAGACAAAGGACTTTACTTTCGTCGTGTCTTGTTGGGTCGGCGGATAACATAGAGTAGAAGTTGTTGTTGAGTCGACGGTCGGCTTATTTGATGTACAAGTACCACACTAGCACCGCCCTTGTCTGCTTTTTCGATGCTGATGCTGCGGTCGATTTCAGCGATTTGATGGCTTCACGTTCAATGGACGTGAGGTTGTGATGCAGTTGTGGTCGTTTATTGATTTTCAGATCTTACTTGGTCGTGGGCTGAAGAGATGTACATGTCGAGTTTGGGGTTGCGACCTTCTGGACCGGTCCATGATGATTCTTTTTGGGATTGTAGGTTGTATTGTTGAGCCGCCATTATGTCGCAGATAATGCATAGTTGAGTCGCTGTGTTGATAGGCGGTGTCTTTTTTTGTGGAGAAACTCCTGGAAGCGAAGTCTGCGGGAAAAGGCTTCGACCTCCACATATAGGTCTAGAGGTGTAGTTGGGCAGAAGCTGAGTCCATCTGAAAAGATGATCTTCAGGAATGAACATTGGGGAGGGCGTAATTTGACAGGACTGGTGTGACGCTAAGTTGTCGCTTATCAAGATAATCAGTACCCACTGACGAGACCATGTTGTCTGTCATATTACTCATGGAAGACAATAACTGTTGTCATATATGAATCCATAATTGACTGTGTGATAAACTGACTTTATATTGTTCATATATTTGTCTCGCATAATTTGGCATCTTATTCCTCTTACATTAGTGTTGGCCTGTTGGGTACAAGTTATGTTCCGGCAAAGTTCTATGAAAGGAACTGGCAGTTCCGAACAACACAGTCAACACTACTTTTATATTCAAATGATAATATATTTTTCCACATATTTTACAGCAATGCAATTATCCACACTGATGTACATGCTGTGAAGTGAGCGGAAAATCTGTGACGCCACCTCTCTCCTTTGCGTTCCCAACGCTGTCGGCTCCTTTTCCCTGTGTGTGTCGATGCTGTCATGATCTTCACAATGTACATAGGTACAACAGTATACATGATGATACATAGTGTCAAGTGGCTGAAGTTGGTTGGCTCTTCTCATGTAACCTCACAGCATGTATACCATTCACCTCTCTGACAGGAATACCTCTCATACCTCTCATTCCTTCGGGCTGAAGTCAAGAGAATCTGGTCATTTTGCATGGTTCTTGACTTACTGTTTTGATTCTTTGATTCTGTCTATTCCTTAGTATTACCAATATCAATCTATGAATCACTACTATTAGGCATCCCTCAAAGAATATTATCAGGTGGCACATACTGTACTTAGTGGGATGAAACTGAAGAAGAGATTTGATGAAGTTGTTTGGGTCTTCTCGTCATACAACACCATTTTTAACATTCACGATCACCTCTCTGACACGGATACTCTTTTTTTTCTCATTCCTTAGGGTTGAAATTAGGAGAATCTGGTCTTTTTCTCTGGTTCTTGCTTCTTACTGTTATGATTGTTTCTTTGATCCTGTTTATCTCCTTAGTATTTACCAATATATACATATTTATGTGTCATTAATACGAGCCCTTTCCACTAAGAATAGGTGACACATAGAGGGATGAAACTGTAGAAGGGATTTGATGATGTATCCATGTATCACATCCATATCACATACCGATAACAATACCACAGATACAAGCCAAAAGTATTCGGGTTAAAAATATCGCAATAACAAATTGCATGGAAGTTGATTTTAATCATTAGCCTACTGTGGAGAATTTTCATACCATTAATGGCCCCATTGCATTGTGTGGGCCCTTCCTGTGCCCCGTCTTGAAAAATGTGCGTCCCATATTTGTGTGACGCGGTGTTTTTGAGTTGATATTTTGAGAATATTGGTATGAATTTCTGACGTATAGCTTCTCCGGTTTGTTTCGAAAACTAGCCGAGACCCCTTCCATTGGAGTTGTGATCTAAGACATCTTCTCAACACACTCAATAGGTATCGTTGAGATTTGACAGAATGAATGCATATATCCTTTAGTAGCCTACTTTACATAATATAGCTTAAGGATTTTAAACTGGTTGGTGTTAGGACAGTGGTATTAAAGTCATCTCGATCTCTTGACTGAACACCGGTTGTAATGACTAATGATTACATCATCTATATGATTCAGAGTCTTCTTTCTTTCAACTTGGGAAGTTGATGAGGAATTAACATTGTAGTTCGTTATCATACATGACTTCATAACTGCGTTGTGCTGTAGTGATCAAAATTGTATTACGATCTAGAGAACTGTGCAATGTAATCACTTATTAGTTGAATTTATGTACTTTTTTACTCTTTTATGAACAAATTTACATGATGTTGAAAACCATATAGCGTTTTCATTATACATCACTGCATACAAACCGCCCTCTAGCATCACGGACCTATGGCTGTTTGATTTCTGGGGCCGGTGTTCGCCTTCTTCCCCATCATTATCATCGGTAGGCGAGTTTAATTTTAGAGTAGAAGCATTGATAAAGTATTATAAACTGTATCGTTATTTAAAATTAGTAAGTCCCCCTCCACCGAGCAACAGAACATTATGTTTATTGCAGTCTCAATATTCTCTAACCATCTCTATGTTTCTTTCCCCAAGTAAGGGGCGTACCTCCGCCATGGCCACGTCACGTGTCACCACACCACGAGTCACGACAGGCTCATCCTCATCAGTGTCAGCTGGAGGTAGACATTGTGGCGCGTACCACATCTCCGGGTGGTGAAGTGCCAGCTCGGCCTCCGTCAGGGGCTTCCTCCCGGAGCTACAACCCGCCTCGGGGTCCATTGGGGGTCCACGACTTGGGGGGTCCTCCATGACTGGGGGGTCCACGACCGGCGGAACCACCGTCACAACAGCCACGGCTGCCCTCCTCTCGCCGACTGCTTCATGGGGAAGCCCATATTACACTAATGAAATGGTCCCTCACTTCTTTTATAAAATATTTGATGACACATGAGCAAACACTTTTCATTGTATTCTCCAGTCATTTTCCCGTCTCATCACAGTTGAATATATTGCTTTATCATTCCCCTTTCACCTAAAGCTTTTAGTTCCACCACCAAAAAATGCCACACGAGTAAAGCTAGTTGGCAAATCTCTGAGCAACAGAAAATTATGTTCATTGCAGTCTGAATATTCTCTAACCCTCTCTCTGTTTTTTTCTTCTCATGTTTTTTTGCCCATGAAACATTTTTTCTGTCTGCTGGTCATTAAAGTTAGGCTCATCATAAATGTTTTTCTGGAATTATGGGGATTTAAAAAAAAATTCTTACATTGCGTGACAGTTTATTGACAAGTGCGCATGTTTTATGTTGTCAGTTAGCCTATGGTTACGCTTGACAAAATTCTCCCTGTCATCTTCAGAGACATGAAAGTGATGAAACCACGAGTGACATCTATTGTACAGGTAGTGAACCTGTCCACATTGTATTTCGTCGTCATTCATCGTCATGTCTCTATTGGCATACATGAATCCATAATTATATTGTCATGCATTAGCATGGAGTTAATTACAGTAATTTTGTGAACAAATTGTATTTCATTAGTTACACATTCATATTGGATTGGGTATTCCTGGATTGGATATCCCTTGGTACATCTAACCAACACTTAGCGACACATTTTGAGGTAGCACCGGTTTCTGTGTCATAAACGACATATAGCATTAGTTTTGTGTCGGATTCCTCCTGACTGCTACAAATATTTACAATGGAAATGGAGCAATCCTACTCCAGGCCACGATATCATTCCCCAAAGTTTTTTCCAAAATCTTTCTCGCTATGTAATGTGTAAGTTCATTTTTCGTTTTTGTGCTTGGAAGCAACTTGCACATAGTCAGTTTTCTTATTGACGTAGAGTCAGTGATGTGGTGTGCTATTGGTTTGTCATCTCATAGTCGCTTCTCTCGAATCTGCCTTATGTGATGTTTCCATATCGTTACTGTCAAATATCATATAAATTTTAAATATGATATAAATTCATTTTATTTCCGGTATTTTTGTGTGATTCTGGATATATGAAGTGATCTTACATGTACATTGTATATTCAAATGACAATTTTTTTCCACATATTTCTTCAATGCAAGTCATCTACGATGATGTGTATGTTGTGAAGTGAAGCAAAAAATCCACTACGTCTTCCAGTCTTTGTTTCGTTCCCAATCATGACGCCTCCTTTTTCGTGTGTGTGATAATGATGTTATCATGTACACAATATAGATATGTATAAATGTATACATGATGACGATACACACTGTCAAGTGACAAGTTGTTTGGCTGTTTTCATAATCACAACATGTATAGCATTCACCTCTCTTTGATCCTGTTGATCAGTCAGAAACGGGAAAAAGATGCGACCCACGGATTTCTGTCATATCGTAATTAGTAATACAGTATGTAACTTGTTTTAATAATAATAACTTATTTTATCGATTCATGTTCTTGATGTCTAGATTATTTCTAAGTTTTGAATGTACTAGTCCAAATGTTGAAAAAATACACATATTGTTCTTTACCCCAACTTTCGTTTGTCTCTCATTACATCGCATTGAATTCTTTACAATATATTCTTTATAGCAATAGAAGTCTAAGCCGATGTGCTTGTTGTGAAGTGAGTGGAGAATTTCCCATTCCCGCCAAACCTTTTTGTCCCCGATCCTGAGGACTCCTTTTTCCTGTGCGTGACGATGCTGTTATCTACACAATATACATACGTATGTACAACATACAGTATATGATGATGGTACACAGTGTCAAGTGCCTCAATTTGTTCTCATATCATACCACAGCATGTATTAATGTTCATCTCTCTGACAGGAATAGGCCTACTGTTTGTTCTTCTCATTCCTTAGGGTTTAAATCAGGATAATTTGGTCTTTTTGCATGGTTCTTGGTTATTACTCTTTTTATTCTTTGATTCTGTTTAACTCCTTAGTATTACCAATATCAATATCTATGAATGACTACTATTAGTCATCCCTCAAAGAATATTATCAGGTGGCACATACTTAGTGGGATGACACTGAAGAAGGGATTTGAATCATTTGATGTAGTTGTTTGGCTCTTCTCGTCATACAACACCATGTATAACATATACCTCTCTCACAAGAATACCGCTTGTACCTCTCATTCCTTAGCGTAAAAAATCAGGAGAATCTAGTCTTTTTGCCGGGTACTTCATTACTGTTTTGATTCTTTGATCCTGTTTAAGTGTTTATCTCCTTAGTATTACAAATATAAATATATCTGAGTCATTAATATGAGGCATTTCCCAAACATTATCACTGTACACTATCAGGTGGCACGGGATTGGATGATGGATCCATGTATCACATCCACATCAGAATACCGATAAGAATACCACAGATACAAGTCAAAAGTATCCAGGCTAAAAATAGCACATTACCAACTGCTATTTGACAAGATACAATACAATATTTCCTTGATGCTTTACATTGTGTATTTTAAGCCTCGTGATACTGTATAAGTATACAGTAATGTATATATTGCTTCAAATAACAGTATCATAAATGAATAATTTATGCTTTCTCTTAAGTCGCTTTGGAAAATGGCCCTGGGACCTCGGTGCTGCTGAGAAAAACTCCCCTTCAAATTCATCGTTTTAATCATAATTACGGTCAGCCGCGCCCCATGTGGGTCATGTCTCTTAACATAGCTGGCTGAGCGTCGGCTGTAATAGTAAATCATTGTTGGTAGGGAATGAGTGTTCATTGACATGGATAGATTTTGAACCGGTAATCCACCTGTCGTGTCCTTTCTAGTAGATACTGTACCGAAACAAGTTGCTGACCATCTTTCTGTGAAAATTACATTTTCACATTCTTTAGGTCGAGACTTAGTAACATGTAGAATGTAGATACAGTTTTGATTTGTTAAACTCCATATTATGCATCTGTTAATTCATTTATGTAACACAAATGGTCACTCACTCCTTTCACAAAGTATTTGATGGCACGTGAGCAAACACTTTTCGGTGTATTCTCAGTCATTATATTTCTAACCAATCAAATTTGTCCTGTTATAAAATGAGATGCTCATGCGCAAGTATGCTAGCAGACGACAGTTCTGCAAAAGTTTGCGTGGAACGAGGACGTGTTTTGGCGC
>WNLI01029346.1:0-11598 GCA_025802215.1 Wirenia argentea
TGGAGCAGCGTAATTCCCGCCAAATCACCTCCCCTTGGCAGGAATATTACTACGCCGTGACGTGAACTTCTTCACTCCGACGAAGATGCCCGATGGACATCAAAAACTTTAGGTTAATATAACTTTTAGGTAGTGTAACTATAAAATTTTTTGAGTTAATGTTTAATCCTACCTGATGAAATTATTCACTAATAAACAAGTACAGTGTGCTAACTTTTTTACAAAAGTTATTTAAACTATTGTATAATATATTCCATCATTTTTCGTCAATGAATTATGACATCACATGTTAGTTATGTGACTTCCGGACAGAGTCGGGAGGGTCACATCACTTGATGACACGGGTGTAGACGGGGGCGAGATTGTGGTGGTTGCAGCCCCTGTTGAGCTTGGGGTTGGTAATGTGAATGGTGACATCGCGTTGAAACCATTGTGTTTCTTTGTGTAGAGTTTGTGTACATTTTCGCTCGAAGTGACACTTCGCACAAGGGAGTAATTTAACAGACAGGCACGTTCCCTAACATGCTCCATATCTCGTGTCCATTTTTAAAAAACAAATATACTGCATTTTGCCATAAATCATCAATTCTGTCAATATCAAACTATCCAATACAATTGAGCGATTGCGGACTCAGGAGGCATAACGGAATAGGCTATACATAATGAAAACAATATTTATGGTAATTCAGTAGAAAAAATTCTCCCCTCATGACTTGTGACTTTCAATCGATGCTCGTCAGTCATCATCGGGGATTCATCGCTGTATCGACTATGTATTATAATACGAGATATTAAATGTAATAAATGACACGACGAAGAAAGAGGTGACATGCGACAATAGCCATGCTACAATTAAGTACATCGGAAGGGTATAAATGCAAAATGAATTCGCCTAGGCCCGTGTTTTTCGGTAAACAAGCATCACCAATATCAATAGTTTACTTTGTTTGCAACTGGGTTTATCGTTATAGGAATTTTATGTGAATCGCTAAAAGATTCGCCATAAACTTTCTGACCATGACATTTATGTTATTTGTACAAGCCACGTAAGGGGTCCCCCTACTCTGGGTCTATTGTGTGATGTGGTCCCCCTACCCTGGTGTTTATGGTGTGATGTGGTCCACCTACCCTGGTGTCTATGGTGTGATGTGGTCCCCCTACTCTGGCGTCTATGGTGTGATGTGGTCCCCCTACTCTGGCGTCTATGGTGTGATGTGGTCGCCCTACTCGGGCGTCTATGGTGTGACGTGGTCCCCTACTCTGGTGTCAATGGTGTGATGTGGTCCCCTACTCTGGCGTCTACTGTATGGTGTGATGTGGTTCCCCCAACTCTGGCGTCTATGACGTGACGTGGTCCCCCTACTCTGGCGTCTATGGTGCGACGTGGTCCCCCTACTCTGGGTCTATTGTGTGACGTGGTCCCCTACTCTGGCGTCTATAGTGTGATGTGGTCGCCCTACTGTGGTATGTATGGTGTGATGTGGTCCATCTATTCTGGGTCCGCTGGTGTCTATGATCCGTGGGCTCATGGTGTAGTGGTTAGGGCGTGTTGCGCAACATGATTTCAATATCTGGTGTCGAGTATTTCATCGTTTGTCTTCCTTTCTTTATAAGAAACACGAAGGATGCCTCTCAAGTGTCGCTGTTGAACACGATGAAGACGTACAATATGCTTTTGATATAGAGTCCAGGTTTCCGCCCCGTAGAGCAACGCTGATGACACAACAGCGGTGTAGACAGCAACCTTGGTTGTAATTGATATTTTTATTTATTTATTTATAAGTTTATTTCAGACACGACACGATACAACATATCGGTCCATAATATAAATCCTAATTATAAACTAATTATAGGCCTAACATTACTGGAAATACTTATACACACGGTATACTATAGTACATACAATACTCTCCCACTGACATGACATTTTAGAGAAAAACCACATATATATCCGAGTCCATAATGGTCTTCACCAACACATTAGAGGAATTTTGGAAACGAGTTCGTGTATTAAAACAGAATTTTCGAATTATCTCCCCAAACGAGGGAACATCAAGTTGCAGACACTTTTCGCTAATACTACATATACTCGGAAGTTGGAAAAACAGTCTGAGCGCTTTATTATACGCAACACGAATTTTATCAAAACAGTATTGAGGAAATTTCGCCCATAGGTGAGAACAGTATAGACTCGTGCAAAATGTTGTGAACAGTTTACGTTTTACACTTAACGTACAATGACTAAATTTTCGAATAAGCATATTTGAACGCATAAACAACGATCTTAATTCACGAGATATGTCATCATTGTCACTTAAATCATCACATATTATAACACCGAGATACTTGTATTTGTCTACAAACGTCATCTGTCTATCCGAGAGATAGAACGTTGTACATTGTTTCATTGTTTTTGTTTTAATTGACATACATACAGATTTGTCAACGTTGAATTTAATATCATGATCAGTCGCATAGTCACTACATACATTCAATAGTTCCTGGAGTCCAGCAACACTTGGACTTAGTAAAACCATATCATCAGCATAGAATACATGATTATATGATATATTGTTATAGCAACATCCACTTTTCATTGATAATTTCAAACTTAAGTCATCTATATACAGAGCGAACAACTTAGGTGACAATATACCACCTTGTTTTACACCATTCGTAACGGGAAAGTACTCTGAATACATATTATTCCATTTTGTCCTAAACAACTGTTCGGTGTACCAAAATTTAATTATGTTGACTAGGTACAAAGGCACTTTTCGTTCAATTAGAGTATGAAATAATGTCCAGTGATTGACTCGATCAAAGGCCTTTGAGGCATCCAGGAAAGATACGTATACATTGCTTCCATTACGCTTATAATAATCAATCATTTCCTTAACAACAAAAACACATTGGTCAGTTGAGTGCCCAGGCTTAAAGCCAAATTGATTTGGACTTGTCTCTAAACATTCTTCAATTCTACACAATATTATTAATTCGAAAATTTTTGAAATAACACTCGCTAAAGCCACTGGCCTATAACTATCTTTTAATCCTAAGTTGACATTTTTGGCCTTCGGGATAGGTACAATGGTAGTACGAATCATGTCGCTTGGAATATATGAATGGACGAAACACGTTGTGAATAAAATAGATAACATATCGCATATGATCGGATGACTATACTTCAAGTGTATATGTCATTTATTGTACTTTCATGTACATCCTTACGCACAGCAAACCTACTATTAATTTTATAGTCTTATGTACTTTCATGTACTTTTAATCCAATAATTCTGTAAGGTAGTACTTTCATGTTCAATATAACTCTAGTCACTGTACTTTCATGTTTGATATATAACTCTAGTCACTGTACTTTTATGTATGTTTAATTTTTCATTATGGATATAAATACATTATGAACTTATTTTATTGTACCACAATTTTATTGCTAGGTATACAGATATATAAGTACAACACTGATGTCTATGATGAAAACAACTTTACGGATAGACCTACACACAAACAGAAAACATTAGGACTAGGCGTATCCTTGTACAGAGGTAAATTCAAGATAATCTCAAATAGTAAACCGGCATACAAACATGGTCTATTTCTCTCACTCATCACTCTCATACTGTCAAATGACATACAAGTCAACCCCGGTCCAGCAACAAATTTCCCTTGTACATCATGTAAAATCGAGGTTGACGATGACGATCCTGCGATTGATTGTGACAAATGCGGCCAATGGACCCACATTAACTGTGGTGGAGTCTCAACAGAAGACTATACAAAATTATGTAAACTTACCGAATTCTCTTGGGTGTGTCCCCTCTGCACCACTTCAAATATAACGCATGCTCAAAATAGTATACCCCAACACAAAACTATCTATGAAAACTTCACAAATCCTTCATTCTCTGAAAAACCAAATGCGAGAACAAACAGAAACAAATTCTCGAACTCAAACAAACTCAAACTTATTACAGTTAACATTAATAGTATTCGTGAAAAGAAAAAATTAACGTTCCAAGCATATCTAGACGAAACTAAACCTGATATTGTTGCAATACAAGAAACTAAGATCGATGATACAATATACACTAACGAATTAGTTCCGGAGGAGTATGATTACGATGTATATAGAAATGACAGAACACTTAATGGGGGTGGGGTAATGTTATTAATAAAAAAATACTTGAAATCGTCACCAGTGAACTTAACCAATAATATAGCTGAATCAGTATGGGCAAAAATCAAACTAAATGGGAAGGACCACTATTTTGCAAGCTGGTACCGCCCGTCAGGTATCAAAGCTGATTACATACAAAACCTGAGTAAAGAATTAATCGAAATTAATGGAAGACATCACCCAGAGAGACAACCAAACCTACATATAATGGGAGACCTAAACTACGGAAAAATAAACTGGATTGATGGAAAGGCTACAAATGAACATCTCAGCCCCTGTCAAGGACAAACTTTTTTGGAGATAATAAATGACAATAATTGTACACAAATCGTCGACATACCGACACGTGAAGAAAATACCTTAGATTTGATTATAACCACACTTCCGACTTTCATGTCAAAAGCCAAGTCAATTGATAAATTTAGCGACCACGATATTCTGGAGACTCATCTAAACCTAAACGTACCCAAAGTGAAAAGAAAGCAAAGAAAAATGTTTCTCTACTCAAAAGCAAACTACACAGAAATGCGGTCAGATGCCATCAAATTTTCAAAGGAAAAATATTTCAACGGGCACCAAAACAACAGATCTGTAAATGACAACTGGACCATGTTCACAAAATTCATTAACGAAACAATCACAAAAAATGTTCCAAGTAAAATGAGTAAAACAAGACAATCCTTACCATGGGTAACTAACAAAATTAAAGCAAAAATAAGAAAACGTAACAAACTTCATGTAAAAGCCAAAAAGACGGGACGTCATGATATAAAAGAAAAATGGAAAAAAGAAAGGGCAGAGATAAAAGATGATGTCAAACTTTCGCATGACAATTATGTAAACAAAATGATTGGTGACATCAAGGAGGACTCTAAGCCATTCTGGAAATATATAAAAAGACAAAAAACTGACAACGCAACCATACCACCCCTAAAAACTGAAGACGGTTTAAGCGAAACTGATGCGGAAAAAGCTCAGACTCTAAATAATCAATTCACAAAAGCATTTACGGCAATTAAACGCACTGTGATTCCATACCTAAAACCACAATACCCTGTCATGGACAAAATTAACATTACACCGGGTGGAGTAAATAAACTACTAAAAGGACTTAACGTATTTAAAGCAGGTGGACCTGATAACATCCGACCAAGAATCCTAAAAGAACTAGCAAATGAAATAACAGACGTTCTAACCCACCTGTTCCAACAATCTCTAAGAGAAGGTGAGATACCTGATGACTGGAAAGAAGCAAACATTTCTCCATTATTTAAAAAGAAAGATCGAACACAGGCCGTAAATTATAGACCCGTTTCATTGACATGTATATGCTGCAAAATTCTAGAGCATATTGTGAGCTCAAATATAAATCAACACCTCGATTGTAACAATATCATAACCGACAAACAGCATGCATTTAGAAAAAAACATAGTTGTGAAACACAGTTGTCCCACGTTACAAATGACTGGGCAAAATCGTTAGATAACAGAAAACAAGTTGATGCATTTATATTAGATTTTGAAAAAGCATTTGATACTGTAAACCATGAATTACTCAAAACAAAACTTCACACATACGGAATAGACCACACTACTCTAAATTGGATAGATTCATTTCTTTGTCATAGGAAGCAACGTGTTGTCGTAAACGGAACCAATTCAGATTCAACAGATGTAATTTCCGGTGTACCCCAAGGCACTGTTTTGGGACCCTTATTATTTTCAATATACATTAATGATATAATTTCTGATATAGAGTCGGATATTCGCTTATTTGCAGATGATTGCGTTTGTTACCGTGAAATAACATCTCTGGACGATTGTCAAAAACTTCAGGATGACATTGATAGACTGGGAAGCTGGGCTAGAAAATGGGACATGAGGTTTCAACCTACGAAGTGTAACATGATGCAACTCAATAGAAAAAGAACAATCATTGAATTTAAATATAAACTGGAAGGAACTGAACTCGCTATAGAAGAATCAATAAAATATCTTGGACTTAAAATCACAAGTGATCTGTCATGGAACCAACACATATACGACATCTGTAAGAAAGCAAATAGTGTACTGGGATTACTCAGACGAAATCTATCTAAATGTCCGAAAGATGTAAAGATGCAGGCGTATAAGGGCCTTGTCCGACCTATACTAGAATACAGCAGCACAATATGGGACCCTCACACAGCAACATTGACCAACCAACTGGAGGCAGTACAAAAACGTGCAGCAAGATTCATATCTAACAACTTTGAGTTCGACCCGGGCAGCATGACCAAAATATTGGAATCTCTCAAACTACCAACACTTGCTGAACGCCGTAGACAGAATAGACTAATTCTCTTCTATAAAGGTTTACGAAAGGAAGCCAACATTCCCATAGACGATCTCATTCAACCTAAACGACGTCTAAACCGACATATGCACAACGAACATTACAAACATATATATGCTTCTACTGACTCTTATAAATTTAGTTTAATACCTAGGACGATAAAAGATTGGAATAAATTACCACAAATTGTGTTAACATCCTCAGACGAGTCTAGTACCCCAATTTCAAAGTTTACGGACTTAATCCGTAAATTAGATTAGTTCCTTCAGACCGGAATCAGTAAAATAATGTCTTTGGACGTATCACTTAATCAATCGAAGTATCGAAGTATGAAAATGGCGCCGCCCGCCAGAAAATAATGCGATGCCCGCTCGATTTGGAAGGTGTCTTTAGTGGTCTTTGAAGTGTGATTTATGCACAGTTTTAGACTTTAAGTGTTCTTTTTAAGTTAATATCAAGTGATATGTGGTGTGTGTGGTGGGTGGGGTGTATTATGGTGGCGGGGAGGGGTGGTATATGACGGTGGGTGGTTTCGCCATGCTACATGTGTTCGCATAGGTATTCAACACTCGCCCGATATAAAATAATTGTATTTTGTATTCACATTACTAATATTTACCAATTACTATTATGTATTTATTGTATAATATTATGTTGTACAGTATTTTTTTGTATTATTCTGTAATATGTGGGTCATAAAGGTCTTTATGACCTAGACCAAATATTTTCTGAAAATAAACTAAACTAAAAACTCAACTAAAAACTAAACTAATTATGTATTATATATATAGGCTACAGTTTTTGTGGTTTTATTGTGTTTTTTGTATTGACATGTGTTTATTTTCGTGTAAAACATAGGCTACATACAATTTGTAAGTTCCCATAAATGACCATGTGTAATTAGTTACACGAATAGCACAACATTATTCGCCAACAGTGTAGGCTACAGGCGAATATGCAGAACGATAAGTACCACCTTTGCAGGATTAGTAGGACGCTACGGACATTTTGGTTTCACACATGAAACACCGGAAATCAAGTTATAACACAGTTCAAGATTCGAACCCACGACCATGCATCACAAGCGAAGGAAAGGCATGACGTACTGCGTAATTGCGCCGGAGGAGGAGGCAACGACGAGTCTATAATCTAATCAGACAACTTGGTGGGCAATAGGTCTACGCATTGGTTGTTGAAGATGTCGTCGATGGGTACATTGACGACGAGTTCACCTCAAATAACTTCATACTTATAGGCCTACCGTATATCACTATAGTCCCAGTATAGTGCATTATAATGTATAGTGATGCTAATATCAGTATAGGCTGATAAGAGACATTTTATGAAGAAACATGTCACGTTCACATCGTTACTTAGCCTACCCGAAATTGTATCATATTATAAAATTCACATTAATTTTATTATACCAAAATATTTTTGTCGAGTAAACTGTAATAATCGTTAGGGTTTTCTGTGAAAATACCACATGTTATAGCTACATCGTCAGTAGCCTATACTGTATACATACACCATAGATGGGTCAGAGATAAGAATAATACCGTATACTGATTGTCACAGAGAAAATTGTTTCACAAAAAAGTTGCATTGCATAACCTTACAGCAGCAGTTCACTGCTTCAATACCTCCTTACTCTGACTCCACTATCAGAATGAAACTAGTTCTTGTGATTCTATTAATGTGTGTGGCGTTGGTCGCAAGCGTGGGGTATCCAAAAGACAAAGGTGGTGAGTGACTATAATATTACTAGATTCCACTCCGTAGATATAATCAATCGTATACATACATACGCCGTAAATAAAAAAAATACTAAGTTAACATGCTGGATGGGCAGTGGGTAGGCTATACTATACACACATAAATAATAATGACTGCTCCCGAGGTCATTATGCAGATATATATATGGACCGGGGGAGGGGGGAGCAGCGATTTGACCGAAAGGTAGATAAGGACCGAGGCGTAATATTATAGGTATAGATATAGTATGGCCAAGTTATTATGAAATGAAATTTGTAGTTTGCGAATGTGGCACGTGTTGACATCTTGACCACTCCCTATAAATACTGAATTGGCTATAACTACCATAAGATAACGCTACTGTTATATGCTTAATCTTCGTTGTTCGTGATCTTGTATGTACAGTACTGTATACATACGTTCAGTTCTTTGTGGTATGTTGTGATAGCCTAGAGGACTACTGCAGACTCTGTGGTCAGGAAAAATGATTATGTTAGCATTTACTCTGATGTGTTTCGGCGCGGTTCTTTTGGCTACTACTAACGCTCAAGGTGAGAATCTCTTCTCCTTCAACTTCTGGTCTGCACTATCCCGAAGAGCGAGGGTAATGTGTAGGCCTACTGTATACCTATAGCCTACCAGACATACTTGATATGGTTAGAGATACTTTGACTAGACCAAAATTATATTCGGACAGGGCTGATATAGAAGTATAAGATGATGTGTAAGTAATATTGACGTGTTCTATTCTCATTTGTTATTGATTTACTTATCTACGAATCATTTATTATGTTCCCGTAAAAATGCTGAAGAATATGTGAGCTCACATTTCTAGTTTTCCAGTTATGTAGCGTTACTAGCGTAGGCCTACGTAAAAATGATTTGATAACCATTTTTTTCAGTTTGCTACGCAGAAGGAAAAGCGTTAATGTACCTGTTCGGGAAAGGGAAAATAGATTACCCTCTACAGCCGACGTGTGATGCTAACGGTAACTACGCCCCCATACACTGTCAGGGCTCGTGGTTAGTACAACCGTAACGGTAACTATGTTAACATTATACATTGTGGCGGGTCGTGGTTAGTGCAACAGTGACGGTAACTACGGTAACATATACACTGTCAGGGGTCGTGCTTAGTGCAACAGTAACGGTAACTACGGTAACATATATACTGTCAGGGATCGTGGTTAGTACAACCGTAACGGTAACTATGTTAACATTATACATTGTGGCGAGTCGTGGTTAGTGCAACAGTAACGGTAACTACGCCGCCATACACTGCCAGGGGTCGTGGTTAGTGCAACCGTAACGGTAGCTACCCCGCCATACACTGTCAGGGGTCGTGGTTAGTACAACAGTAACGACAACTACCCCGCCATACATTGCCAGGGATCGTGGTTAGTACAACAGTAACGGTAACTACGGTAACATATACACTGTCAGGGATCGTGGTTAGTACAACAGTAACGGTAACTATGCCCAGATACATTTCCAGGGATGGTGGTTTGTGCACCAATAACGGTGACTACGCCGACATATACGGCTGGGGATCGTGGTGATTATTGCACCAGTGACGGTAACGTGTGATTGTGACATTTATATGCCGCATTTTAGGACCTCACGATCCGCCAAATGTCGGTCTTATGTCATGACCGTGCGAGAGTAGACGTGAGCAGGGCTTCGAACGAACTATTGATCCCTTTAAGTTTACAATGTATAATTGTAATTTTAATTATTATATGCACGGCTTTACTTCCCGACATATGCACAACCCGTGTTTATGTACGATCGGTACCAATTTTAGAGACTTGGCAAACTGAGGCTATAGGGTAGTGCGCTCTCACGCACACTCCACAGAACACCGAGAAATCACTCAGAACAATTTTCCGATAAAACGCCGATCGCACAGTCCGAGATTCGAACCAATGACCATGGATACCAAGTGAATGGTAGTCCCATGCTTTAGCCGACAGCTAACCCCACCGTTATCTGTGTGACTGTGAATGGCGTATTTTTGTTATAACCTACTTGAACTTCTGACGTTCGTAATTATTGCCCTGTGCATGATTTTAGGTGCTACTGTGTGTCAGGAAAGAAAGGACAGACATTGATGGGTTACGTCGTTCCAATCAGTAAGAGAGCATACATGGAAAACACCTTCTGCAGTACGTATTTTTAATGAATTTATTCCCGATACAATCTATAGAGCTGTACCTAGTTTACGCTCCTTGTGAGTCGTGTCGGACCAAATATAAGTGGTTTGCGAGTCACCGCGCCTCAAATGACTAGACCGTAAGGCCGAGGACTGGAGAGTTTATAAAAAGTCTAAAGGAGCAATCAGTGGACAACATTTCCTTGGTGGAGGAAAAATCGTGAAGACGGAAAAAAACCTAACCACCGACGACGCTTCCACTGATCCTCGGTTTTTTATTGACGCCAGTGCAGAGGCTCCGGAGTAGGTGAACCACATCGGACCAAGTTAATGGTCAGTCTGTGGTTTCACCCACCGCCGTATGTATACATGTACATTAGTGTTTTAGACCTATATACTAATTCCCATTCTATCCGGTATCCACCCCCACCAAACAAGCTCTATACTCTACATCAAAAGCGTATTCGCTTATCCCTGCCCCTCAATGACCACATAAAGAATGATTCAGTTTTGAATATCAACACGGTAAATCGAAAATTCTGACAATTAACTGACAATCTACCAAAGATAATATGACATTAATTGCCCTTTTTAGAGGCGATTCTTGGCAGATACGATACATACTATACTGTCTTAATTGATCCCGAAAACGTCTGTAACTAAGGTACCGTACCGTATTACTCTTTGTTATAGGTTGCGCGATAGGGAATTCCGGCTCGATCTCAAAGTGGAATCACTGCATGCCTAATGGTGGACCATGTTAGTACAGTATATCATAGCGAAATAGTGTTTGTAAGGATTATAGATGTAGTTTGAATGAAGTGCCTAATCAAAGACAATTTTTTTTAATTTATTTATTTTTTACACAACCAAGTTTTACTTACTAGGCCTACTAGTGACAAATAACAAAGCCAACTTTATTATTTGGCTTCGTTTTCACGGAGTTAGCGAATGCTATCATACGGATGAGCTATCTACCATATAACCTATTTTAGTACCTGTGGTGGTGGACATTTGTATGACCCTCCTTACTGTATCATGAAAGGAACAAATTAAAATGTTAGCTGTCGTTTAATCACGATGACGATGATGGTGGTGGTGGTGGTGGTGGTGGTGGTGGTGGTGGTGGTGGTGGTGGTGGTGGTGGTGATGGTGGTGAGG
>WNLI01029457.1:0-11598 GCA_025802215.1 Wirenia argentea
GTTGCTATGGGCAACCATTTCATTTTGTGATGAACTACAGTTATATTCATTTACAGGGTGATATGTCAACATTTATCAATCTATTTCCTCGCTGCTAAGTGTAGCTAAGGCCGTTGCTATGGGCAACCTTGTCATTTTGGAACGAACTATAGTTACCATGTATTTACAGCATGATATATCATCATTTTATCCACCTATTTTCCCGTTGCAAGGTGTTGCTATGGCCGTCGTCAGAGGCAGAGCATTATTAAATGACGTCATTTCAACAAATTATTTTCAATATCACTGGGAAATTATTTTCGGGGTGCCTGGAGGCTTACAGGCTGGAGTGACACGGGGCGACTGGGGGCTTACAGGGGCTGAGCCAAGTACAACTATCATCGGGAGACCATATGCAACAATACGGACGACCAGAAAAAGTTGTTTGGTATAGACCTTACGCCAAAATAATAAATAGTATATGGTTTGCCTTTTGTATATCTATTTTTTTGTATCATAGTTACGTATGCCCATATTTGGGAGGGTATAATAATTATATCACTCGTGACAAAATACGATAGTTTCATTGGGACAGAGAATAATAGATATAAAAAATGTAAACCATCTATTGGTTTGGCGTAACGTTTATACTGCACAAACTTTTAGATAAGACACGCAATATGTCCCTTCCTGAGCATACCAGTAGTCCAGTACAGCTGACCTGGCCAATCGATTCAACGACTTCTTTACTGAAAAAGTACAAAACATTCGCGATAACTTACCACTCACCACGACCTCACCATTTAAATACGATCATCCGCGGTACACCACAGAACTAAGTCAACTATAGCTGATGTGTCATCTGAAGAAATATCGGAGCTCATAACTCAAGCAAATAGTAAATCATCATTACTTGATCCCATCCCTACATGGCTTTTCCAAGAAAATCTTACAACTTTAGTACCACCTATAACAGCGATCATCAATCGTTCCTTCCAGAAAGGTATTTTCCCGGCCTCTATGAAGCTAGCTAATCTTACCCCTTTCATAAAGAAATCAACTCTACTGTGGATGCTGGTGTGCTAGCCAGCTAGAGACCAATGACTGATTTGGCTTACATATCCAAAACAGAAGAGAGCCGCTGCATCCCGCCTCAACGAACACCTCAAATGAAACAAGCGATTGGACAAACACCAGTCAGCTTGCCGGCCGGGCCATAGTACCGAGACAGCTCTACTATACGTGTCCAGAACGACTGTCGTGTCTACGCTGACCAAAACCAACCAACGCTGCTCATACTCCTTGACTTGTCGGCAGCGTTTGATACGATATCGTATGTGAGGCGCGAATTACTTCTCTAGAGTCGAGTCGCTTTCCACACACACAACAACCAAGTAAAGCTCTCGACCAATAGACAGTAGGATTGACACCCCGCGACATGACTTAGTTAGAACTCGCCTATATATACGGCTTAGACTATACCCGGTACGTAATTCTTCTAATGCAACAATCAGTTGCAAGTCCAATAGAAGCTTTGCTAATCGTCATGTGTCATGATTCAAATAATCGCAAGTAGCACAATGATCAATGTAACCTCTCCCTTTCTAACATGACCAGTGTTCGGCGTTTTCTCTGGTATTTTTGCCAAGAACGCTGACAATTGTTTATTTCTTTCCATTCGTTCCTCGGTCATACGCGACATCGCATCTTCTCGGCAAACGTATTTCTTGTTTCGTACCTCAAATGTTTTGTTTCCATATACATTCCCAAATCGTGCCGCCTCTACATATGGACAGACTCTCACACGAGTACACATGGTGGCGTGCACTTGGTACGTCGCGTCAGTAACGTTTCTTGTCACGGTCATATCCATCATCCAGGGTAAAGAGTTGCTACTCTTGAGTTCTTCCATGAATGCCAGAATCTGGGCAAGGTTTCCCTCCACACTTCCTCTTTGTGTAAATGATCGACAACGGTGCCATGGCGTCGGGTAGAGATGTAGAATTAAGCCTACTCTTGGTAATATGATCAGTTCCATGTAGTCACTCTGGTCAAACCGCCTCACAACCATCGATATATTTGCCGTTTCTGATTCAACTACCCTGAACTGTTGATTCCGTTCGTCATTTTCGCACTGGATATATAGGCCGATCGAGCCCGAGTATTGATATTCTCGGAGATTCATACGACCGAAGCACACACTAACGTCGTATTCCCTGTATTCTAGGACACAATCCCCTAATTTTCCAGAGTATATCATACCACGGGGACATATCGGTGAGAGACACATGCCTTTGTGAAACACTCCACCGTTTACACAAGAAACTTCATGTTCTAAAAACAAATCTGATCGTGTTTTTTTGTTTTTTGTATCGCGAATGTCAGCCAGTGAAGAAAGAGAGATAACCTTATTTACAAATTGATTGTTATCCACGGACTTCCAGTCGAAATCACAAGAAAACGTCCGTTCACCTTGTCCGTCGCAGAGAGCACAGTACACGTTCTTGTAATATTTTGGGCGAATGAACCCCACCTTAACATAATCGACATATTTATCGCACATATGTTGCACCATTAGCTGGTCATCGTTTCCAGTAGAACCCACATCCGTGCAATACCTCGCAAAACTGAGACATTTCCTCTGTGATGGTTCTCTGAATGTTATTGAACAGCTGTCCGCGTTAGCTAAATAGCCACGTATGACGTCCGTGAATGTAGCGTCGTTGGCACCACAATTATGGGAAAACGGCCAGAATTTCACGGTCTCGTCTCGTAGTTCCTGTCCGTTGCAGTAAGCACAGAACATGTTCTTGTAGGAGAAATATGACGTCGATGCCACCGGTATCATGTATGCGGGTGACGTACCATACATATAACTCTCACAAATCTTGGTGACATACTCATCCTCCCAATCAGCAGGACACTTGCTAACGAGCAGGTAATCACTTCCCAGGCCAGTGTTCACACAGGTGATCAGAGATGAGACTAGCGATGTCTTGTCATCTCCTGACCCGACAGATGAGACTAGCGATGTCTTCTCATGTCCTGACCGGATGTTAGTTGTTTGGTCTTGTGTGTCTGATGCTGACTGGTGTCTGTCAGTTGGTGACTTGTTACCTTTGTCTCCGCCTCTTAGGTCTGATTGGCCTGACCGTGATGTGTTGACTTGGTGGCCATCACTGGAGTCCGTTTGCTGTGGCGTCCCGGTGTCTCCCTGATGAACCAAAGAACAGAAATGTCATATTGTGTAAGAAATACCATGCAATAATGATATAAGGGAGTACGCCATTTTGGTTGATAATCAGCACAAATAAATTAAATTTCAGTGAAAAAAATCAATATCCGCAACGGAGCCCGAACCCGCAACCTTCTGTTTTCCGTACACAGTGTTCTACCAATTGAGCTATACGTATATTATGCTGTTGCTAAGAGGACCGGCCAGGCACATATACATACACACAATAATAAATACTATAAGAAGGCATTATACTTTTACAATATCAACTTTTGGATCATCTGGCCACTGTTATGCTACCTTAAACATGCTTGATCAGTCAGAAGTGAATAATTGTTCCAGAATATATTTTTTTTATACATCGGCACTCCTTCAAGTTAAATTAATTCGTCTGAGCCCCCGCGGCAGTTATGCAGTGACTGACAACAAATCAATTAATATAACTGACAACAATGTATAGTGAATGGTGTGAATTGTGAGTGGCAATTTACAGTACACTAGTCCTTAAGCAGTTTAGTGGATTTTTTGTTATGCATAAAAATAATGCACAGTAAACACTCAATTTTGAATCTCAAACTACAATGTCTCCTCTCTCTGGAACGACAAAGAATGGGTTAAGTAGGGGTCACTGGACAAAGAATGGGGTCAGTGCCGGGGTCAAAATGACCAAAAAAGTCTTTGACCTGAGCCAAGACCCGCACCGGCAGACCTGTCAGAACCCGAAACCCCTTTCGACATGAGCCGATCCATCCCCTCTATATATATCAAACGCATAGCCAAAGACTAGCCGCACAAATCACAATCTGCTTTTCGTTGATAAGACAAGGTTACATTGCCTTACTTATTGTTTCAGTTGAAACCTCGTCTTACCCAGTCAACGATGTTCAAGATTATGTGATATATCAAACTACTAATGATACATAAAGGACAATCGTGTTATAGACTGGGAGCATAGTGAACTGCGAATCTGTAGCGAAAACGCATCTATCTCAATAAAACGCAAACCCCATTTGATGAACCGAGACGAGGAGTCACATCCCGCCGAAGCACGGGAATATTATGACATAAAATTTGTATACCGCATGCACTTTCAGAATCTGTTCATGCTGCCATGCAGGAATCTCGCAAATGACGGATGGAAAGCGTGGGAAAAAATCCCTGGTTTTTACAGGGCTCGAACCAGCGACCTCTCGTTCGAAAAGCCGCGGCACTGACCACTACACCACGAGGCCATTGGAACCAATTTTTATACAATAGCAACCTAAACTGAAACCGAAACTCAGAAGTATGTCCTGTTTCGCTGTGGGTTGCTACTGTCCTAAAAATTGGTTCCAAAACTCTCTTACGTGAAGGAAGGTGAACTTTTCATTTTTTTGAGTGCGGCCTTAATCTTGTTGGCAATAATCGTGTGGTATAGTTTGCTGTGGATTTATTCACAATAGTGGACACTGTTCCAATACATAAAGTAAAGTAATGTCTGACTCTCGATCTAGCAAATGTCGGTCTTACATCATTACCATGCGATGGTATTCGTGAGCAAGGCATCAACGTACTATGGTCCGTTTACAATGTATGATTATGATAATTATAATGCATGGCTTTACTCCCTAATCAATACATACATACTTCAGCTAAGGAATGTGTACTATCAGTACCAATTTTACAGGCTTGGTGAACTGAGTCTAGGAAATGTGTTCTCACCCAAGGAACGCCGAGAAAAACATTATTGATAATCTACCGGCCGGAGGTCGAACCCGCAACCTTTGGATTACAAATCCTACGTTCTACCAACTGAGCTATCCCCGCTCATCATGTATGCATGTGACCGTGTACATACAATTGTCGACAGGTTGACGGGCGAAAAGGCTTCCAGATGTTTTACGACACATGGCCAAAACTATCGAAAAAGAAACGCCGGAAGATGGCATACGCGGCGGTACTGCAGAGCACGGCTAGAATGGCGAGTGCACTCTCCACCTGTACTCAAGCTAACGCAGAATTTGTGGAAACCATCCGTAAGCAGGAAGCATTGATTAAGTTGTACGAAGGCAAACATCACTCCTGTGAGGCGAGGACACGTGAAAGGGAAGAGGAGATAGCCAGACTCCGGGCAGATCTCCAGCAGTGTACAAACCCGACGCCGGTACCGATACATACCGATGTTCAACCGTCTCTGTCATGTAAACAATGTGCCACTGCGACTGCCATACCCAAGTATAGTCCGATACCTACACGGGTTGGGTGTCCGATGATGCATACTGGTATGACTGAACCAGTTATGGGGTACGAAACGCGGGAGATGGTGGGACCACATAAGCATGTACCGATACAGAGTCGATCAGCGTCCACTCGTCTCCACACCTCTCCGATACCAGGTGGATCCACTCGGTGCAACATCCCAGAACATCGCATTGTCCCCGAAGCTCGAGCCAAGTCGATAACGAGTCGACGATTTACCATTGACGGGAGTGCACCATTACCATGTGCTATGCTAGACACCGGTATTTCATCCAAAGAGGAAGAGTTAGCGGTCGAAAACGCTAAGATGAAAAAGAAACATGCAGAATTGGTGCGAGAATTAGAGAAAGCGAAAAACTACTCGTCAACTTTAACGAAAGAGGTACAGACACAGCAGAGGGAATATGTCGAACTGCAAAACTCACGAGTGGCAAGTAACCGCGAACAGTTAAAGGTCATCGAATACCTGCAGGATCAACTTCAAAAATCTAACGGTAGCGTGGCGAGTCTTAAATCTGACGTTGATGCGCTACACACGGAGAAACACCACATGCTCAACTATATGAGTCACAAGTTAAACACGGCGCAAACTGACGCGGGACATTGGCGCACGTTACACGCGACGTGTGCCGAGACAATGCGTAATGTATCCGAGATTCCAGAGATCGTAAACAACGTCCAGGACGACATCAAGAAACTACAGACGCAGATGGAGATACAACGTCAACGTTCTGATGCGTCGTCTAACCTTGATCCTAACGATCCCCTTCTTCAGTCGATCCACCCGACTAGCAACGATCCTCACTACCAGCCTCCTCGCCCAACCACGACTAACGTCTCATATAACAACTGCAACTGTACCGAGTGCGCGGCGGGAAACTACGACGAATGCGTATACTCAATCAGCAAACTTCTCAAGGAACTGAACACCAACGAAAATAAACACGTAACTCCGTCAAAACGAGAAACATGGGTAGAACGTTCACCCTTGGAATCTCTAAGCCCGTGCAAATGTGGGATCGGATCAGTGTCGAAGGATGAATCAAACTTCACAGCTGTCACTGCTCCGAGTGCCTGTTTATCAGTCAGTAAATATCTGTACTCGAAGAATGAGATTCCTATTCCAGACTTTATCCCGACTTCCAGCGTCACACAGTTCGCTGCTAACTACGAAAACCCACTAACGTATTTGTCTCGCACAAACTTTTCGTTAAATAAACACACGGCATCAATGAAACACGAGATACCCGGGTCGTGTATTATTGCGCCGACAACCTTAAATTCTGTCACCGGATCACATGATGAGAACTCTCAGCTTGCGGTGGGAAGTATAGACCAAACAGCCAGTGTTTCATTAGCCAACAATCTACGACCTAGTGTCAGTGCGCTCCATACCAAAGTCAGCTCGTTATCGAAGTCGGACATTTCCGTTCCCAATTGTTTGATATACACCAACAAATTAACCAGTGACACAACACCCTGCCTAACAGGGGATATAAATATCCCGAACGCTTCGCTCGCACAAATAAGTAGTAAACTATCAACTTCTGTCCCATGCTCTGCGCTTCCACGAATGAGGAGTAAACTCTCAACAGCAGCGCCGTACACCCCGCTCGCACGAGTGAGCAGTAAACTCTCAACACCGGAAAGTTCGCCTCGAAGGCATCGATCATTCACGACCAAAATCCGCTCCGACTCCCACCTAAGTAAATCTCTGAACACGGAGTATAAAATCTGCACATTTAGTGATAATTCGTACACTAAAGTCTTCCGAAGTAGCTCAGCTAAACCCCAACGGAGATTGAAAAATCGTCCGTATGAGAAATCTGGCGATAGTTTTGGACCGTACGATCCGATTACGCAACGGATAAACGACTGCCTCAAACACATTGGCATTTAATATTTGTTTACTAAGTAATAGCCCCCTTTTATATGAGCTTTTTCTGGCTCGTACATGGAACGGCACATGCCCGGCCCAGGTACCCTATACACCTACATGAGTGTTTTAATTCGTCAATTTAGCGCAAAATCAGCAACCCAAGAAACATCGATCCCAGTCAGTTTAGGCCTACCTTGAAAAATCGACACCAGAACGGGACGGTAATAAAAAACATACCGTCCTGTGGCGGACTAATGTGGCTCACATCGAGACCTTTCCGCCACGCCATCTCAGATTCTTTTTCACGAAAAAAACATAAAGCGTTCCGTACCGTACCATGCAGATAGGAGCTACAAAATGGGTGTAAAAGGGGTATCCGATATATTATTGTATAGGCTATAATAATTGGTTTCTTCAGATACTGTTAAACTCGGTGACACTGTTTATCGTAAGTAAAAAATCGCATCACTGCTAATTTAACATAGGCGTATAACATTTAACATAAGTATATGACAGTTTCCCTGTTATTTATAAAACTATTTATTATAATAAAACAGTGTAAACTTTTCATAGATATAAGATGACAGTATAGAACATATATTTCGAAATAAAATGTATAGCAAATAAAATAATAAGGCATATGTTTTTCTAATTTGATTGATTAGTGGCTAAAAATACAAATTTGGGGTAAATACGGCACAACAAAATAAAATGCCAATAAAATAGCGTACATACATTAAATACAGTAACAGTAGGCCTACGTTAAAACAATGAAAATGAACGTTCGTGAACTTGTCCCACTGCTTTGCAATGGCCGCAAAGTAAAAAATGGAGGTTTTCAATTAGCAAGTGATATACATGTCCGGAAATTATGTTACTTAATAATATATAATACGGTAATGGTAAATTATACCAATAGAATTATACCAAACCCGCGTATACGCCACCAAGTCCAGAAACCTGGGAGACACAATGTCATGCAAGATACAGGTCTACCAAGAGACAAAACCCGGCTACTTGCGTATTAGGGCTCAAGGTTCTCACATTGAAGAGCAATAATGCAGTGGATGGCAAATGATGCCCCATGAATAATAATCTTTGCAAAAGGAGTAGCGTGAATACGATGTGATAATTTTAGTCAGAAAATAAAGGCGTTTTCCGAGAAACGAAGTTTCGCGCCAATTTTTACACACGATTAGATCCTGGATAGCAAGTCGATGTTGTGTTATTATGTTTATGGTGAAAAATTACTATTATAACATTGTGACATAATTTCCGGACACCCTCTATTTCTGTTATAAATGTCCTTTCCCACGTTATACGATGAGCAAGTGCTATTTCACATCCATATTGTGACTATTATCGTGACAAATTCTTTGCAATGATAACGTATGGTGAAACAGTGATCAATATGGATAGTCAGGATCACCGCTGCATGGAGATCATGTAGGTCACATACGGGTTCTTTATCTTATTTACATTGACAGCGACAAAAAATACAGGGATGATGCGGATTGATGCCGAGTCATTTAATTTCGTAAATAATCGTGAGATATATAAGAATAGAGTTACTGCGATGGGAAGATAAGCTAGATGGCTGAGTGACTGTGTGAATGATCAAGTAGGCCTATTGAATACAAGAAAACAACATTCCTAGTATAGCCTATAGAGTACATCATAGTTTAGAACAGCCATGTAGGTAGACTACACGACCACGACCCGTATAGCCTATAGCGAGTACATCATAGTTTAGAACAGCCATGTAGGTAGACTACACGACCACGACCCGTATAGCCTATAGAGTACATCATAGTTTAGAACAACCATGTAGGTTGGCTACACGACCACGACCCGTTTTCACACATCATGAACGTGTGGTATCTATACTACTAATATCACAGATGTAACTCGGAGGTCGGGCGGCGCCTGGCCGGTGCGTCGGGTTACGGTAGTGTGTGGACGCCATACGGTGCCAAACAGACCATCAATTTGGGGCCGAAGGGGCGAGTGGAAATCTCAGGTGGATACATTATCAACTGCAATACCGGGGTAAGATATTGTGCACTTAGATATATCAATTACATATACTTGACAATAATCATTGCTATAATTTATATGCGGTTTTTTTCGTTAGTGTCCATAAGAGTCTATGATATATTTGACATTAAATTATAAATACGCATTACTCGTTACAGTGTTAATAAATCGTTTTGGTATTGATTTGTGACTGACTGCATACATGCCTTTACTATTAGCCAGTTATAATATAAGATGGGAAGCCATATTGGTTGATAATATACACAAATAAATTAAATTTCAATGAAAAAGCAATGCCTGCAACGGGACCCGAACCCGCAACCTCCCGTTTGCCGAACAGAATGCTCTACCACTTGAGCTATGCCCACAGGCCTGACTTCAACATTGAAATTAGGTGTAGCCTATATATATATTATACAACCAATTAATACGCCACACACCAAGACGATACAAATTAAATATCACTACAATGTGGTGGATAAAGTGCATTGGCCTAATGTGTCCCGTTGCAGGCATTGCTTTTTCAGTGAAATTTAATTTATTTGTCTTAGCCAGTTATGTACGAGTATGTATACAGTATTGTTAAATGTAGGCTAATGTTTTACAAGTTGATGATGTGTTATTGTGAAGTCACCGTGTAATAATTGCTACGACGGTATGACATACACACATTTTCTGTGCGTTGTTATGGTATATCAGAATTTTTGACGTTGCTATATGGTTATGGCGTTGGTATGGCGTTACCATGGTGTTTACACTTTACACAGGTTCCCACAGTGCTGCACGAACTGGGTCACGCGATAGGATTCTACCACGAGCACAACCGCTGGGATCGCGATGACTACATCACCGTCAACTGGGGGAATACCAACGAGGACCCATATAACAGTATCGACCTCGGCAAACTGGAAAAGGGCAAGTTTACAGACTACGGGGTTCCTTACGATTACCGAAGGTAGGCTCATATGCCAATGCATGCCTATGTATACTGCATAGCATATCAATACTATAGTTTACACTAAACACGTACAGCATACCAGGAGTGCAATCGTAATGAATGTTTCATATGAACATGTTAAAATCGAATGTATTTCATCAAAAATAGCAGCCGTTAAAATATCCATCTTGATCCATCCGATAATAAATTAAATTAATTACTGTATTACTATGATGGCACAGATGCAGACGAGATGGTGATTAATTTGTATAGCTACAGTATATATACTCAATTTGCCATGGAGTTTTCTATATAACATTACAAGAGTATTATCATCTTGTGTTTATGCCAATACGAAAGGTAGTGTAGATGTATTACATTCACTAGACTCGCCCTACATATCATATCATTGCAGCATCATGCACTATGCCGAGACATCGTCCTCTAAAAACGGCGGTGTTGTATTCCAAACAAAATCAGGAAGCAGTCAATATCAGAAGGTCATGGGTCACGGGACAAAACTCAGCTTTGGGGATATCAAACTTCTGAACCTCATGTACTCCTGCAAAGGTGATATTATTGTTGTTGTATACAAATGTTGTGGGTAAATGTTATATTGAGAAAATGCGGTAGTCTATGATTATACGTTGCTACCTACCACCGATATGTCGCCTACTTTCTACCACCGACTGGTTCGACTTGTAATTTAGTGACGGGTCCATGGAGCGAAAATCCCTCATTGGCGATTTTAGACACTTTTGCGGAGCACTTCGCCGGTTGCTGCAATATCAGCAACCGTATCGTCACGTAAGCGTATTTTCAACATCGATGCGCTTTTATTCCACACGCGATTCTAGTAGTATTGCTCCAGCCATGTGTTGCGACTCTAGTATTATACTTACTCGCAAGTGAGTTGTGTATAGAGGCGCGGCGATCAGACAAGGCCTACTACTTCTGTACACGTGTTTATTATATGTATTCCGTTGGTAGCTTTATGTTTATACTCCGTGTTGGTTTCTAGTATATCCTTCTATCACTGACAGACAAGGCGGTGGGCGGATGTGGGCGAACATGCGACGGAGACGGATTTGTGGACAGGTTCTGTGTGTGTCAGTGTCCCACGGATGATGGACTGAATGTGCAACGGTGTTCTGAGCAGGGGACTGTTAGCGCCGTTACGGGTGAGGATCGAGTAGTAGCCTACACTCTTATAGTGCCGGATCCAGGGGGGGGGGGGTGCAGTTGGGGGAAGTTGCCCCCCCCAAACCATAACCAATGTTTTGGCGCCCCCCT
>WNLI01029568.1:0-11597 GCA_025802215.1 Wirenia argentea
AACTGGTAGGAGGCGGGGGTCAACAGTCAGGGGACGACGTTTTGGGGTCAACAGTCAAGGTCCAACAGTCAGGGGTCAACAGTCAGGGGTCAACAGTCAGGGGTCAACAGTCAGGGGTCAACAGTCGGGTCAACAGTCAGGGGTCAACAGTCAGGGGTCAACAGTCAGGGTCAACAGTCAGGGGTCAATAGTCAGTGATCAACAGTCCGTGATCAACAGTCAGGGGTCAACAGTCAGGGGTCAACAGTCAGGGGTCAACAGTCAGGAATCAACAGTCAGGAGTCAACAGTCAGGGGTCAGGGGTCAACAGTCAGGGGTCAACGGTCAGGGGTCAACGGTCAGGGGTCAACAGTCATGGGTCAACAGTCAGGAGTCAATAGTCAGGGGTCAGGGGTCAACAGTCAGGGGTCAACAGTCAGGGGTCAACAGTCAGGGGTCAACAGTCAAGGGTCAACAGTCGTGGGTCAACAGTCAGGGGTCAACAGTCAGTGATCAACCCTCGCGGGTCAACAGTCAGAGGCCAGGGGTCAACGGTCAAAGGTAGAGTGAGAGGTCGGAGATCACGATTCATGTGTCAACCAGCAGACTTCAGAAAAAAGAGATAGTAAAGTCTGAAATAAGCTTTTTGGTAGTTTGAATTGATTGAACTGCACAACAGCTTGATTGGTAGTTGATTGGAAGTTTGAATTGATTGAACTGCACATCAACCAGGTACATAAGATCTGTCTTGTATGCATATATGTTGTGGGTAGATCAATCTAGCGATAACAGTTACTGTCTGGCTGACTCTAGATCAATCTATTCAATCAATTCAATCAGCCTGAGGGTGAAAGGTGTGTTTTACCCCTACAATTACAAGAACATTTACTTGCATAAATACTTTATTTTAATAAAACTTGTATGTAGTTTGTAATATTTTATATGTTATATTTAAAGAGAGAGTACCATTAATATGTATTTGTATTTATTAACTACGTTTATTAACGACGGTAATGGTAAGTTAACTATGATACGTTAAATAACAGGGTATGATGCTTTTCCAGTCAAAACTTATATCTGCCTCATTCGGTCATAAGGTATAAATACTACTTATTTACAACGATTTACCTGAATACAATATATAATGGAAAACATATAAAATAATATGTGCTTTGTACAGTATAGACAATAACTTACAAGATTATAATTCAATGTATTTTAAATACGTACGTCATATATGAGTATTTTTATTTACAACTATTTACAGGATTGAAGAAACCGATAGTTTTAAAAATGCAGTAACAATTGGGTAGAATCTACGCCCTAGATATTTATACCTTATGCGTTTATTAGTGTAGATACAATGGGATTAATTTCCCATGATTATCTCCCTTGTCAACAAATTATTTATTTATCCGAGTCTTGCACTAATGCTTTTGAGTGCACTTTACACACGCAAATTTATAAGGGAAATGCCATATGCCAATAAAGATCGAAGATTGCACAATCCGGAAGTTATTCAAGCATTCAACCAGAATGTCCTGTGAGCCGAGTTTGAAGGTTGAACTTGAAACGCTGTGGCCTGTGGAAAAAATTATAGTTGTGTGTTCGTCAAAATCATGATGTCATAAAAACAAGAATACAAAATAAATGGTCTGTCTCCATTATCGTAATTTTTGTCAATGTAGATTACAGATAAATAACCTGAGTTTTACTGACGGAAATTATGAAGATTCCCCACATAGTGTCATTCCTGATATTTTTATGCTTCTTTATATTTTAAGGTCTATATTCTAGATTCTTGTACAATATCATCCCAAAATATCACCAAGAATAACATGATTTTTGGGAACATCTACTCTAGTCTCTACTGAGAGTATAATTGTTCCCGAAATGCAGTAGTCATCTAGAGGGCACGAGCATACTATATAACATTTCCTTACTTACAGTATCAGTTTCTAATATTTATTAGATAATGCAAAATATATCAAGTAAATTAAAACAAAACAAATTAAATTAATTTGATATGTACTATATACTGTAGATAAATACTCCAATTTCAGTCACTCAATTTTAAATACGAGACACACTTAGAATTATTTATTAACTACAATTATTTATGTAAAGGAAAATACGTGTGGAAGATGCCGGTCTCATAAAAAAACTTAGATAACGGTTGTGCATATTATTGAGTCCTGAAATCTTAACAAACTGTACAAAATATTTGACAGTGTAAAAATATTGTACAAAATATTGTCACTATGTGCGGTAATGTACAGTAACAATATTAATTCTCATGATGTCTGTCGTAACAATATTATTTAACTATAGAATTTCTATGGAACCAAAGGCATGCAATAAAAACCGTAATTGCCACAAATTTAATAACAGTCATCAGTTATGTACAGGGTCGGGCACATCATTTAATCATGTTCGGTTTATTATTACTTTTTAATGCATTTACAGTATCTCTGCAGTTCATAACGGTTCTATCGAGTTAAGAAATACAAAAGCGGACGGTCGACATACCCATGTTCGAGATATGTATCAAAATGGCATTTTCAAGGTGTAAAAAAATAGTTTTTGAAGTATCAGCCACTACTTAAGCTAATGCCAAGACAAATCAAAAATTTCCGCTTAAGTGGCGACGTCTGGGCATAATCAGAAGAGCGGGAATTTGTGAACATATGTCGCATTTTTTACGTAGAATTTCAGCCCGTTTCAGCAACATATCTTTCTGTTTCACAGTTTGCTTCTCTTGAGCAAGATCCTCTTCCAGGGAACAAATTTGTTCATTTTTACGGAAAATCTCTTCATTTTTCTTCAGAAGAACATCATTCTGTCTTTCTTTTTCGGCGTTTTTCTCTTGTATGATAATATTCTGTTGCGTAATTGTTGCAGTTTTTGTTTCAATCGCAGTATCCCGTTCTTCGATTACTGCTGTCTTCTCCGCGATGTCTAACTGTAGGTCGCGGATTGTGTTCTGTAGTTCAATTATCGTTTCTTCCCTGCGGGAAAGTTCTGCTTTGAGTTGTGCAGCAGAGTCAAAATGCAGAACAGATCTGTTCCACGGGATACCTACGTCCAAATCTTGCGATTCTAAGTTTGCGGCGGGATCATTTTCATCGATTTCATTTTGGTTGATTTCTTCGTTTTGGTTGATTTCTTCGTTTTGGTGAATTTGGTTTTCAGGTTGGTCGTTAGCTAAATTGTTCATGGGATCACTTTCATTATCATTGTCTGGATCGACATCCATACTGATGTGAATGACATCATCAGCCACCCCTTCGACATCTACATTTCCCTCGGCCATGGTGTCCTGAGATTCGTCGCCCATATTGTGTCCTCTTTCTGATTAGCTAGCCTGGTGCTCCACTCTGTGAACATAATTATAACATACTGTAAAATGTGATGGGTTTAATACACACAAATTGGGAAATAATCAAGAGCAAAACATTCTCATTCTGTCCTTTAGATGTTGGATTTTTCTCCGATAGCATTAATTTTTCTGAGCCACCTGAAGCTTGGTGAGCCGAGTCTTCTAGCCTCAAGTTCTACTCGCCATGAAAGGCACTCTCTACTCACCATGAAGGAGCTCTCTACTCGCCATGAAAGTGGCTCTACTCGTCATGAAGGGGACTCTCTACTCGCCATTAAGGGGGCGCTACTCACCATGAAGGGGCTCTCTACTCGCCATGAAGGGACTCTCTACTCGCCATGAAGGGACTCTCTACTCGCCATGAAGGGTGTTCTCTACTCACCATGAAAGGCTCTCTGCTCGCCATTAAAAAGTAGATGACAAATGATCACAGAGCTAAATCAGGGATGCTTTGGATTTGTAATCCGGGGTTTAGGAGTTTGAACCACAGCGTGAATTATCTACAAGTGTGGGAGTTCAATTCCATATTGGAGTATTTGTATGCTTGCCCTTGATCAAGCAGTGCTGTATTGGGGTGGGCATGGTACATGTGAGCTATTGTTGGGGGGCTGGTGGGATATTTAATTTTTGAGTGTGAAGAAAATCAAGTTACTTTAGTATAATATTATTAGCACATTGGAAGTTAGCACCAGTGTGTTTAACAGTTCACCTTGAACTCAATGAGTTCGAGTCATTTGTCTGGTGACACGAAACGGTGGTCATAAAGCAGAGTGGCACAACTCCAGCGTGTTTCACTTTAGTGTGAGAGATCCCAGGTTCAATTCCCAGCCCATGAACAAAACAATAGTGCTTTGTTTCTTTTGTATTCGTTGTGTCGTTAGGCAAGGCATCTCACGTGATTGCCTTTATTGACCCAGTTGTGCAAATAATGTCTACCAATCATGCATATTATCCTATGATGGAGTAAGCATTGGTTCGGGATTAAGGCTGTACAATATGGTACTATAAATTAAAACTGTATTGATAATTTAATATACAGGGTGTTTTTTAAGTAACTATCCAGTAGTTTAGTGGATATATTTAATAGTACAAAATATAAAAAATCAAGTTTGAAGCAATCAAATATATTAAATATATAATCTAGATCATAAAACTGTATCTTAGCGAAATGTCCAATATGTAATAAATAATCAATAGGCTATAATAACTGTTGAAAATGAAACCAAAAATCTGAGAAAAACGAGACATTTTATGACGTTACATTTTAACAGTTTGTCTGACAATTTTCCTCAAATATCAACTATCAAACAAAACTATTCATTAATTAAAATAACATTTTAAATTATAAAATTATTAAACAGCATTTGGCAATGTTAATTAAATGTTCACACGAAACAATGGGTCAAATGGGCCTCAAAACGCTCACATGCCAATATCACATGTCATTTAATGCAATATTCACGCGGGTCGGGACGCGGACCGAGGACGACATACGCCGGTTGATGGCGGATGACAAAAGCTCAGTATGTGACCTACATATCAAAAGTAGTCTATGAACCTATAGTCTATGAACCTATAGTCTATGAACCTATAGTCTATAGTCTATATCGTAACTGTTGAAAGTGACCTCCATTGGCATCAAGGCAAGACTGAATATGAACACGTAAATCGTGAAACATGCTGCAGTTCCACTGTATGTACACCACGAATTTGATCTGTAATATTGGCTTTTAGTTCATCCAATGTGTGTGGATTGTTCTGATACATAACACGCCACCGTTAAGTTCCCCCCACAAGTAGTAGTCCGCAGGTGTGAGGTCTGGCGACCTCGCTGGCCACAACGTTTTAGAAATCACTCGCTCCCCGAACACACCCGTGGCATCCATACTTGCATTGGTCATGTGTCACGATGATGTGTGCGGTTGCCAGTCCTAATATTGAAACCATCCCTGTTGTTCCTCAGACAGTTCTGCAATGAAAGGCTACAAGATATCACTAATACGTATACCTCAGAATTGATCGCCACTGACAAGCGTAGGGCCTATGTCGTCCGCATCCCGATCCGCGTGAACATTGCATTCAATGGCATGTGAGCTTTTTGAGGCCCCTTGGACCTATTGTTTCGTGTGAATATTTTATTAACATTGACAAGTGTTGATTTATAATTTTATAATTTAAATGTTATTTTAATGAATAGTTTTTTTGATAGTTGATATTTGAGACAAAAATTGTTAGAAAAACTCAAAATATAACGTCATAATATGTCTCTTTTTACTCAGATTTTTGGTTCCATTTTCAACAGTTATTATAGCCTATTGATTATTTATTAAAAAAAGGACATTTGGCTAAGATACAGTTTTATGATCTACATTATATATTTACTATATTTGACTGCTTAAAACTTTATTTTTTAAATTTTGTACTATTAAATATATCCACTAAACTACTGGATAGTTACTTAAAAAACACCCTGTAGTTAAATGTTAAACATAGTTTACAACTACGCTCAAGGCTAGATTACAAATACTGCGTATATTTTTACGTCCTAAATTTTTACATTATTTAATCCATTGTGCGGTAGACTGTTCAAGCAAATATCAAAGATAGTATTTACAATTTTACAACCTATATAACCAAGTTTGAGCAATAAGTAGGTATAAAATCTAGATAAATAAAATTAATAAACCTACACCCTGGTAGCTCAGACACTTGTGAATTGTAGCGTCACTAGCGTGCAAAAAAAACCCCGTATCACAGTGAGTAATTTGTGGGTAACCCCAATCGATAAATATTATTAATATCCTGGGGAAAGCCCATTATAATAGTACATTATCTGTCAAAATATTTTATATTATAATGTTAAATGTAAACAAATTATCAACGGCTTATGCTTCCATGCTCATTTTCGGTTGTATTATCCGGATCGATTATCAATACCTAGCCTACGAGTACATTCCGTAATCTGTATCTGCTGTAATATTTATTCTATTGAACTGTGGCTACAGTCATAATTCAATACAATTATTGATCACCAATACCACTTACTCTGCTGTATTTAGGTCATCCGCCATTTTGATTGTTGTCAGGTCATGTGATCTCTGGCGACCAGCTATTGCCGATAGCGGTACGGAACGGACCTACGTCGATCCCACTAGATTTCACTTACCAATCCCGCAACAGTCCTAAGTTGGTAAGCTCCTTTCAGTTTTATTTACTTTTTAAATACAGTACCTACATTAAAATGTATAAAAAGCGTATTAAATTGTATCAAAATATGCCAATATTGTAAGCTGCAGGGTGTTAAGCAGAAAAATTGATGGAAATTAAATTTGAAACCGATTATGTATAGTATTATTGTGTATCGACTGTTTGTAGTCTACGTAGCCTACGCGCCATTGCCACCAAACTTGTATTAATGGGAGATAATTTGGATAATACTGTATTGAATTTGTTCTTCCACTTTATTGTAATTATCTCCCTGTCACTGTTAATAAACTCCTAAGAAAACCAATAATGAAAATCGAGTGGAATAATTTGCAAGTTGTATGGTTGGTTTGTTGGTTTAAATGCCAATGTTCGTTATTCTGTGTCATGTTGTTTAGCCAATTTTAAAAGCACGCAATTAATTTTTTGCATGCGGCTGTGGTCAGATTCTTTTACGGGAGAAAATAAAGAATGCCGAGTCATGCTAGGCAAAAAATCGGTTGATTAAAATGGTTTTAAAAAATATTAAATGCATCTGCTTCATCGTGTATTTTCTGTTATTCTTTTACATGAATAATCATCGTCTTTATTACACAACGTAGTTAACTGATGTACCATTAGCCTAAACAAAATAATTTTAGAAATTTTCTAATAGATACCTACACATAAATAAATGAAATTACTTACTAGTTACATAATTTAAAAAAGGAACTATTGTAATTGTAATATCAACTATCAAATTGAAATACTATAATAGAATCACTTACACCTACCTACTGTATAATAATCACATGATTGTATTTCTGATCCTAAATACAATTTATGTGCGCACGTACGAATCACGGTGCATCCAAAAATGAAATAACGACTGGAAATGTGTGCAGTGTCTACTATCCTAGTAGGGCATAGCATACTATCATATAGGACATGGCCAACTTTCTAATATAAAAAACCTGGCAAATAGCTTTCGCCCACTCACCACTCACCGGAAATTACTGTCTATTAAAAATCATTTATTACTTTTGTACAATATTATCCTATAGTCGACATTTGTTATTATCGTGGTAAACAGGATTTTGTGAATTGAAAAGGATCAATCCTAGACATACCTGCGCTAAATCGAATACATAGGCCTAATATTTACCGCAGATATTATACTTGTGGTTTCCCATGAATAGTCGTGGATATAATAATTTGTTTGACAATCATTTGAGGTCCCGGTAATCTGATAGTGTGATCGTGCACGAGACCAGACATATATATATATGGTACGATCTTTGGTATTTATATCTTAGTTGTTGTGATCCCATTCCTTTACACTGAGTCACGGTGTTTTGATTTCTGTTTTGTGTGTATGTATACTGTATGTAAATATTTTGTACCAGTATGTGGTTTTCGTGACTAGCTTTACGCAAAAATTTGAATTTAAATTTCCATTAGCAAGCATTGTGATTGTTTGACAATTTAAAGAAATTAAAGTGTTTATTAAAAAAAGTAAAGTGTAACATTTATATGACGCATTTCAGGACCTCGTGATCCGCTAAATGTCGGTCTTACATCATGGTTGTGCGAGGGTAGGCGTTAACAAAGCATCAAATGTACAGCATACCTTTAACAAAGTATAGTTATAATAATTATAATATGCACAGCTTTATTTCTCTACCTATACACAACCCGTGTTTATGTACGATCAGTACCAATTTTACAGGCTTGTTAAACTGAGGCTAGTGAAATGTTCTCTCACCCACAGAACACCGAGAAATCACTCTGAATGAACTATTTTCAGTTAAAACGCCGATCACACAGTCCGAGATTCAAACCCACGACCCTGGGTACCAAATGAAGCGCAGTCTAACTCTAACGCTTTAAGCTTTTAACCGACTGAGGTATTTCCGCCCATAAATGAATGCTGCCATGTAGGAATCTCACCAATGCGGGTATGCAAACCGGGGGAAATCCCTGTTGAATGGCGCAGCCTAGGCGCGAACTCGCAGCCGGCGTTCTGACCAATACACAATGAGCGCACAAAATGTTAAGCTCCCATTCCTTGAATTATTATGACGGAGCTATGAACTTAAGACCTGCCAAATATGAGCAGGCAATGATTATGCGTAAGTCATTAACTGTATTTCACGCTGTTTGTGATTCGGTTATGTACAGTATTAGACACAACTGACACAATACATCTATCAATATATCACAGTTAATGTCAGTTATACGTTTTTTGGTCACATGCCCAAATATTTGATGTTTATTTTGCAATCGTTAATCGTATTAATACGATATTTTGTAAATAGCGTACCTATGAGATATGATACATCTATAATTACTCATAGCTGTCTGATCTATTTATGCTATCATTATTATTATTGTGACATGCTATTTTATATATGTCATGTATTTATGTCAAGTTATTTGTGACATATTGGTACATAAATAACACAATTGATAGACTATATACTGTATCTGATAGTGACTTCAACTAAGTTAAACACAGTTAAACGTAGTACATACCATAGTAATGTTAGTAAGTAGTAACCTCATTCATGTTAGTAATCTCATTCTACGAGACTAAGCCATTGACATACCTAATTGTGATGCGTGCCGACGCATATTTTTGCTGATGCGAATCAATGCGTTTTGAAAAATGCACTATTGACACAGTGCTAGGTGAATTCACTTCCCTAGACAGTATTGTAATGGGTATACCACGACTGAATATGCTATTTAATGATAACACAGTGGTAACAGTACAATGCATGGTTCGTCAACTGTTTTGTCCGTCATACTCATACAGTATTTTGTAAACCTTACTAATTTGATACATGCGTGTTACATATAAGTCTATGTGACATTCAACAAAAAAGAAAAGACAAATGTCTGTGGGCAGTTGAGATAGCCAAGCTCGGGTAGCGTCATCCAGGTATCGGAGGGGAGTGAGATCCCCAGGTGTCTTGAGTATTGTGTAGTCTACGTGTGCTGTCTATGTGTTGGACTGTCTGAGTGGGATGTCCACAAATGCCCTTGAATAACTCTTATTATACCCCAGCGTTGAAGAGTTTCTCCCACACGAGCGGTGCCACATCGTAAACGGTTCAGCCGCACGCACTGCTTTCGCGGTAAATCAACACCGGGTGCCAGTGGTAAAGTCCGGTCTGGCAGGCGGATCGTGTTAATGGTGGGCCGTCGTGACGTCGTCTCTGCACGCAGATTCGCATCGATGGATTTTAAGTTGACACACTGGCGAAGCGTGGTGAGGTGAGGTCAAATGGATCGGCAAAATCCACCTCAAGGAGGGGTGAGAAAATTAAACCACATCCAAGCGAGTTTGGTGTCTCTGGAACTGGATCAAACGCATTCGATCGACAGTGTGTCAACGGCTTAGTATTGATCACAATGACACAGTCCCACAGACCTATTAACCTTTTATGATCTATCTTAAATATTTGTCAAATATTCATGTCAATGATTTTTTCTCACCAGTGACAATGTCTTGTTATTTTATCCCATATATTTGGGTCATTTTTATCATCGTCAATATCTCAAATATTTGTCAAATATGTATGTCAATAATATGCTTGTGCTTATCAGTCAATATGTTGTTCTTTTACCACATTTATTTGGGTCATGGACTCCTGATTTTGAGTATCACCAAAAATAGCTGACATTTTCTAAGAAAAGATGTCATGAATAATAGTACTGAATGTAGGCTATCGAAAATACTGGAGCATATTGATTGTCAAGTTTGTAAAAAAAATAATATACTATTATTATAATAATTATTGTCATTATCTCAAATATTTGTCAAATATGTATGTCAATAATAATTTGTGCTTATCAGTAAATATGTTTTTCTTTTATCGCAATATTTGGGTCATGATATTGGATATGACCAAAAATACTTGAAATATGCTACGAAAACGATGTCATGAAATTAGTACTGAAAGCTTATTGATTATATCAAGTATGTAAAATAAAATATAATTATGATAATAATAATAATATAGTATCAGGTTTTAGTCAGTAAACTGACTGCGATTGAAGTGCATGTACGATAGATCGACAGGGACATCTAGGCCCCGTCACAATCAAGCTATGATCACCTACAATCTAAATTGGCCGAAAGTGAGTTGCTGGAGAATCCGGAGTACCCGGAGAAAACTCCCGGATGGCGGACGTTGGCAGGATTTATTCCATCTTCCAGTACGCGAAGGCAGAGGGAAGAAGCAAGCAGAATTCCTACTAAAGCTACCCAGTCCCTAGAAGCTCAATTCAGCCACTGAACTAGTGGAGAGAATTACAGAATCACGGGGAAAATGACACGAACATTTGCCGCGGCCCAGGCTTGAACTCGGGACTCCCGGCACTGTAGGTGAGCACTCTACCACTGACCTACTGCCCCCCTCCACCCCCGCCGAGCCGTGCCAAACTAAGCCGTGCAGTGCCATGCCCTGCCCTGCTGGTCTAGATTTTATAACCGCACTACTGTATCAATTTTGTATACAATAGTATGGTATCTGTCAGTGTTAATGGGAGATAATAGACGAATATTTGTATGTTTACGCGTTTCTTGGATTTATCGCCCTTAGTACTACCTATGATTGTAGACTGCAGACATAGACATGACATGACTTGTGTACTGTGTGTATTCCAGTTATTTACACAGTATGTATAATTTTATTGAGTATGTTCTGGGTGAAAGAAAGAGGTATATTGTCACATAACAACATTGCACGATAGTCGATTGGTCGTGGGTTCTATCCTGGCTTGTGTTTTTTCGTGTTATGGAACCTACGAAACATCCACTTAGCCAAATCTTATAGCATCACGGCCATGGTCGAACTTCACTTTGACGGTGGCCAAACAGCCAACTAGTTAACACAGCGGAATAGCTCAATCACTAAAAGGAGGGCGAATGTCTAAAAATCCTTTTTGTCGGTGGTATCTACTAGTAAATGTGTAATTGTTCTAGTAGTCTTACAGTATACTACCATCGTGGTATAAGAGATAATCTACATGACACCAAAGCACTATA
>WNLI01029679.1:0-11596 GCA_025802215.1 Wirenia argentea
GCGATGCTGGACAGGGCAAAATGGTCTGAGATTGTCAGTGCTACCCGAACTCGGCATGATATGCCGCCATAAGCAAGTAAGCAATACAGTATCTACTATTTTTCTCGTAAGAAACCACCTTCTCTGTGACCACCAATACAGATTCCGCAAAAACTGTCCATCTTAGACAGGCACGGTGCTGTGTTGTGGCATGTGGTGTCCTTTCGATTCCACTGTCAAACCATCAAAACCTCACCTACCTCTCAGCTTAGACCCAACATCACCCAAGGTGCTGTGACACACCAAGTATTAAAATAAACAGATTCTGTCGAGTAGACATTGAATAATCAAAGCTGATGTTACAAAATATATTTTGACCGACAATTGAACCGGAATTTAGATTACCGACATCATCACTTAGTTACGTAGAGTAGACAGATTAGTCAGAGGTAACAAAGCAGATTTTCTCAATTTGTAGCTATAATTGCCACATATGTATCAATATAACTATAATTATATGATCGTTTAAAGCTACTAATTGAGTGAAACTAACTAATTAAGCAATATTTCAATTTAATATACAGGTATTTATGGGAATGTGTTGTAGAAAATGTTCAAGAATCATTGCCGCCAGATCGCAGTAGATTCTTTTTATATATTTATAATGAAGCGTTATGTGCATTTGGCATCGCAGAACGTTAAATGATTTATAATGAAGCTATACATATCGAGATCACAGTTCAAAATGAAGCTATATACATCGGCAATTTGGCATCATATTATGCTAAATTATTGATAATGAAGAGAAAACCCATTATTTGCTTGATCAAAATGAGCTGCTGATGATTTGATGGTTCCATTAGGATATTAAAAAATGATTAACAAAAATTAATGTTGTATGTGTGCCAGACTGCCCATAATAATAATGAGTTATATATAGATTATATAGGTACAGGAATAATAATGGCTAATTGTCGCCTGTACCTAGTTGTATAATGTATATGCATCATACAGTAGGGAGCCTATTTATAATTAACATTTAAGTACGGTATAACTTTGTGAATACATCATCATTTGGTTTGGGGATGTAGCCATTCAAATTGATTAACAACCATTGGAAATTTTTAATTAGTCGCATATAAAGGTTCGTTCTCTTGTTTTCTGCTAGAGCAATGGGTGACGAAAAATCGGGAAAATTTTGTTAATGATTTAAACTGTACAATCTAAATTTGCTTCACCCCATTTATTATGTCTAATGTCTATGCATGATAGAATGTACATGAATCTCAAATTAACGTGAAAATAACGCTGATGTTACTGTATAAATAATGTGAAATTTACATAGTGCACCAATTTATTACAGTGCGCCTACGTTGCCATGTACATAATTTATTTTTATACATTAATATCAACGTAACATACATTAAAGCATGTTCGCTATACCATATGCTATTATATATTTCTACATCTGTATTTTGAATTGAAAGTTTGATTAAAACTGACAAGCTACTGTATTTCAAATATAAAATCCCTATTGTAATAGAAGTGTTATCAAGTACGTATGTCAATCTGACAATCCACATAAATGGCACAGAATAAGAATGACAATATCATTTTCTCATTTCAATTCAATCGCTATTTAAATGTTAAGTTGCGACTTGCGACATATTGCAAGACAATGACGCCTCAGTTGTAATCACATAATCTGCAAAATAATAGAATTTATCGAGTTTTCTCATTTATCGCCACTCTTATCTTAAAGGTCAGACAGCGATTTCACACCAATTACAAATGCTTTTAATTTCCTCTGGCCATTTTGTTATCCCAGTCCGCATCAGTTATCCCAGTCACCACTCACCAGCAGGCATCACCACCCAGTCACCAGTTGTCACCACAATCCCACATCCATAATGAATTCCAGACTGTACCAAAAACTCATTACTGCCTTTGACGGTCACACAAAAACAGAGAAATGGTGTCTTCCGGTGTTGTGCCCGCGAACTAAGCACACATTGATTGCTTGGGGTAGGCCTACAATAAGGGTGGTTCAGTAAAGTACACAAGAAAGAAAATTGTGGAAAATACTTCTTATAGCATGTACAGGATATGCAACAAATATACGCGATACTGGTATGCATGGTGTTTCATTTATAAAATGCTAACATGGCATGTACAAAATTTCAGTCGACATGGCCCCGCCAAATATTAAAAGTAAAAACGGAAATCCTTGTACTGAATGAATCGGAAAGATTAAGGGGACATGATGGTCAAAATTAAGGCCGTGCTATCTGGAATAAGACGCTGGTATCTTAATGAGGGAGCTGAGGTTCAGCGGGTGTAGGGAGTTTCCTACTGGGATTGAACGTCATCACCATCGAGGATGAAGTGCATACATGGGCCTCGCGGTCATGTGACTGCCTGTCATCCCTATCGTCGTGTATGGAGCGAAGAGCGTTATGTATAAGCTTGATGGGTTCCAAAGCAGCATTGCTTGTGACGGATATGACACATCAATTGATGAGATCAAGTTAGAACAGAGGATGTCTGAGATGGTTGGAGAACTAGAGTTCGGTGGCTATAGACGATCGAGGAGTCCATGCCTGTCGATTATGGTTTTGTCACCCCGGGCGTGTCTCACTCTCGGATCCATCCACGAATGGCTAGATTATATGACTAGGGAATCTATGGAGCTGCGGAATCCATTCAATGGAGGAGGCAGCAGACTTCCACGGCTCTTAAAGAGACTGCGACTAACAGATTAATGGCAGATGCTACTTTTATTGAACCACCCTGTCCATGAGCAATGAGCATACAGTGTAATCATTTCTTCATTACACTAATACAAAGCCTTACAAATGGCGTCTCCTATATATAGCAGTATGGAGTGTGGTCTACGGAAAGCATGACCAATGACCTTTGATGGGCAGGTTAATTATGTTTGGGTTTGGTCGTTAGTTGGTACTGTACGTATATTATCATAATCAGTTGGTAATACAAAGTCTGACAAAATTAATGGCATCCTCTGCAGTATAGGTGTGTGCCTGTGTGGTCTACAAAAAGTATGCATGGCCATCGAGAGAAAAATCCGTACAAAATTAATGGCATCCTCTGATAGCCGTAGTATGGTAGAGAGAAAGTATGGTGATCCTTCGGAGGGTTAATAAGGTTAGGATTGAGGTGTCAGCTGGCCATATACATTATTATACTGTACATAATTAGATGTATCTCACATTGAGTATGGTTTATCGAAATGGTCATCTAGACTAAGTATGGTGATCCTACGGAAGGTTAATTAGGTTAGGATTGAGGTGTCAGTTGGCCATATATATTATCATACCCAGCTACAAAGCCTTACCAATATTAATGGCACCCTCTGCCGTATCGCGTGTGGTTTACAGAAATGGTGATCTAGAGAAAGAATGGTCATCCTTCGGAAGGTTAATTAGGTTAGGATTGAGGTGTCAGTTGGCGCTGTATATTACTCTAATCATTTGGCGCCACTGTCCTATGACGTTCATCTTCCAGAATAGAACTGACTACAGCACTATTCATTTTTAGCAATCATAGATTCTATGCCTCTGTGCAATACATGTGCGGGCTCAGAAGTAAAGTGGGCCAAGTCACATTCTTACAAAATTAATGTGGCATGTCCCACTTTACTTCTGAGCACCTCATGTGTGATTATTGTGTTTGTGTATAATGTGTATCAGCGCACTTCATAATGTTCCTACTTTTGACGAGAATGTACTGATGGTGTAGTGGTCTATGGCTGCTGTGTTAATTATAATACAGTAGGATTGAGTTGTCGGTTGGTGCGGTATGTAATAGTCGGCACCACTATTGTCTGAAGTATGTCATTATATTCATACTCATTAACCAAATGGATAATCATGAGCACCGGACCGACACATATTCTACATTAATGACAATAATAACAGCAGACAATAATAATAGGAGAGCATTTATCCCGGGTGTAATACGACAACACGCAGATAATGATGTGCGTAATAAGGTCAGCATCCCTAATTATGTAGGCTGATCGCATCCATTATAGGCATAACACATCTCCTGCATAATCAAGATAAATACACAATCTAATCCCCAATATACTTGATATGTATACTATATTTGTTAAAAAAGAAATACGCCTGGGATAGAAAATATTATTCAATGCATACATACAATATAAAGTAGAATAATGTAGAATAATATATTTCATCAATAATTTTGAAGGACAGGAATGACAATCACCTGGGCACAGCTGATGCACCGCAAGGACAGTTGCGAGCGCACTTCTCGGAGTTGCTCAACCCGTTGACATTGCCTGACATGGCAGTGCTTGAGACATTGCCGGACCTGGCCTCTTCAAATATGGAGGCACCTCTCCGCCTTGAGAAAGTACAGAAGACTTTCAAGGGGCTGCTCTCCAACCGTGCCCCTGGTATAGACATTAGACAGTATAACTGCCGAATTACTAAGGGCCGGTGGACCAGCTCTGGAAGAGGAGCTGTTCTCCCTCCTAACAGAATTCTTCTTGAGGGAGCCGAGGTAGAGCGGGTGGAGGGCTTAACCTTTTGTTAACTTGGATTGCAGCTAATGCGTCCATCGACAGTGAAGTGCAGGCGCGCATTAACCGGGCTTCTCGGTTATGGGGCTGCCTGCTCGGATCTGTCATGGGGCGCAAGCAGTTATCTAGTCATACCAAGTGCCGGTTGTTTGCTGCTCTTGTCATTCCGACTCTTGTCTATGGAGTGGAGACATAGCCAGTTCCAGACACTGTACTGAAAACGCATGATGTGTTGCTTGCGACGGATATGGCGCATCAACTTGCGAGATTATGTTAGGACAGAGGATGTCATGCATAGATCTAACCAGACTCCTGTCTCCGATTTGTTTCGGAGTGTTTGACTTCAGTGGCTTGGAGTTTACGGATGAGTGATGAACCCATGGGCCATGGGGGCTCTTGCTCCCGTGGCCGTCCTCGAACCAGGTGAGTGGACGTGATTCTAGTGGATCTTCAGAGTTGCGGAATCCATTCTATGGAGGAGGCAGTGAGAAGAGCCCCCGATCGGGCTAATTGGCGGGATATAGCTCCATGAGAGTCTTCGGCTCTCCATAAAGAGTCAATTTAGACTGTAGCTGTTCATGGCTTGATTGTGCCGCCGCCTATAGATGTGGCTGTCGATCTCTCGTGTATGCAGTTATATGTCTCACTCGTTGAGTGATCGCAGTCAGTCTACTGACTAAAACGCCTGATATTATTATTATAACTCAGGTGAGCAGAAATACAGGAGATGTTACACAGCCAGAAGACAGTCAATGAGTTTCTCATGTCTCTGTGTTACAGAGTCTGTACGATTGCCTATCCATCAATCCATCCATCCCTCAGGTGATAAAGGGAGCAGAAATACAAGAGATGTTACACAGCCAAAAGACGGTGAATGAGTTTCTCATGTCTCTCTATGATTGCCACTATGCCACCTATCCATCACCACCCCATCCATTTAGCCAACCATCCATCTTATCCATCCATATACCGATTCTATCCCTCAGGTGATAAAAGGAGCAGAAATACAGACGTTACACAGTCAGATGACAGTGAACGAGTTTCTCATGTCTGTATTATTGCCACTATGTCACACATCCACCACCCAACTAACTATACCTCCACCCACCCAATCCACCCACATCCATCTATCACCCATCTATCAGATTCTATCTACATCTACACTTCACCAATCCCTCAAGTGATAAAGGGAGCAAAGATACAGGAGATGGTCATGTGTTTCTCTTGTCTGTGATTGACTGTGTACGATTACCACTACATCACTCATCCACCCTCCTCCATCCATCCACTGATCTCTCCACCCATCTACGTATCTAATCCACCCAAATAATCCATCCATCTAACCCACTAATCCATTCCTCAGGTAATAAAAAGAGCAGAGATACAAGCCAAAAGACTGTCAATGAGTTTCTCATGTCTCTATACCACGGGTGGCCAATTAGATTTTCCCGCGGGCCGGATTTGGATTATGGAAAATTTTCGCGGGCCAAGCCTAAATGTATCCACTCTTCCCCCCACCCCTGGAGGGGAAATTTTTTAAATATAACGTGCGCGATAATAATTTGGTTGCTGCCTCTTCGCGGCGAGACTCAGTGGCGATATATCCTACGTATATGGGTTAGATGTCATATATGTGGCGGCTTGGATGATAACATCACACAGAGAATGAATGGCATGCTAATACACTAGGTTGTATGTCATCAGTTGTCAATTTATGTTGGGTTTTATGACGAAGGATGCGCGGTGAAATACAATAATATGCTATTATAATTTCTCATTGTAGGACGCAGTAATGTGACAATTATACGCGTACGTATTCAGGGTCGCTGAAATCATCAACTTGTTGACACCGAGAGATTGGGCTGTGGTGGTTAGATGCATGGTACGGTCGGTGGCAGTATTGAAGAGATTGGCGTCGAGAACACATCCCTGGCGGGCACTGGCGGGCACTGAGAGATGTGGCTGTGGTGGTTAGATGCATGATACGGTTCGTATTGGAGAGATTGGCGGCGAGAACACATCCCTGGCGGGCACTGAGAGATGTGGCTGTGGTGGTTAGATGCATGATACGGTTGGTGGTGGTATTGAAGAGATTGGCGTCGAGAACACATCCCTGGCGGACATTGACGGGCAGCGAGAGATGTGGCCCGCTGTGGTGGTTAGATACATGATACGGTTGGTATTGAAGAGATTGGTGGTGAGAACACATCCCTGTCGGACACTGGCGGACACCGAGAGACGTGGCTGTGGTGGTTAGATGCATGATACGGTTGGTGGCAGTATTGAAGAGATTAGCGGCGAGAACACATCCCTGGCGGACATTGGTGGACACTGAGAGATGTGGCTGCGGGGGTTACATGCATGATACGGTTGGTGACAGCATTGAAAAGATTGGCGGCGAGAACACACTCCTGACGGGCACTGAGAGATGTGGCTGCGGTGGTTAGATGCATGGTACGGTTGGTGGCAGTATTGAAGAGATTGGCGTCGAGAACACATCCCTGGCGGACATTGGCGGGCACCGAGAGATGTGGCCCGCTGTTGTGGTTAGATGCATGATACGGTTGGTATTGAAGAGATTGGTGGTGAGAACACATCCCTGGCGGACATTGGTGGACACTGAGAGATGTGGCTGTGGTGGTTAGATGCATGCTACGGTCGGTGGTAGTATTGAAAAGATTGGCGGCGAGAACACATCCCTCGAGGACACTGGCGGGCACTGAGAGATGTGGCTGTGGTGGTTAGATGCATGATACGGTCGGTGACACTATTCAAGAGATTGGCGACGAGAACACATCCCTGGCGGACACTGGCGATTATGAAGATTAAAGGAGGCCGCAGTACAAAAAATTAAATCTGTGTATTAACTCCTTTCACGATACTATTAAACATATATTTTACTAATAAAAAGTTACTTCACATAAGAGAGTTTATACAAAGGTAAACCCTAAAGCGAAACAGGAAATACTTCTGAGTTTCGGTTTCACTTTAGGTTGCTATTGTATAAAAATTTGTTCCAGAACCTTATTTGAAGGAATTTAAAATTTGTACTTGTCATATGTTTAGTAGTATTCGCGATAGCCGTTTTGTCCAAACACGTTCCAAAATTAGGGATACCTCCTCTAGACTTGGGATCAGTGCATTGAGACACGTATTGTCGTTTCAATGATTATTTAATTATATAATTTGCGGAAACCTAATCCTTTGTGTCCAAGTCACGTATATTAATTAGGTTTACAGCGAATAGGTATCCGAGACTGAGTACGGAGGCATTGCTTTGTGTGAGACTCAGTGGTATGGGTAGCGATAAGTCACGTATCCCACTGCTAAAATGTTGACTCAGTCAAGTGCCACCTCTTGCCGATGTTAGCCGACCACTCTGTTGATTATGGGCGGCTACCATTACGTCCCACATCACTCCTCAATCTCACATTACCCCAACGTTAACCGAATCAACGAAAAACCTATATCACAATGTAAACCAGTATGGTCAATGGCTAAGTAGTGGATATCTAAATTCAATCAAGATACAAATTATATTATATTGAAACTGTACAGTGTGACAATTTATATATAGTAACTTAAAGGTATACTCCAGGCATATAGTATCTTTTGAGGGATGATAGTGATGGTATTGAAGGTCAAATTAAGCCTACATGCTAAGACCGTATCTTAACCCTACCCATAGTATGTACTACATACTCATTACTCCTCGTACCTTGGGACGGTGTCATTACACTCCATTCATTACGGCTATCCCCAACACACTCACAAACCATGTCACGTACGTCACCAAACGCCCATAGCGACGTCTGTGGGTTGGGGCAGGTGTCGCGGTCGTGACGGCACACACATGGACATGATGGAGATTGTCTATTATCTGCTTCGTTTGTACAAATGTCAAGGGACGCTGCGAAGTTTGGTTAGTGGTTACACAATCGAAATATTACGCAATACAAGGTGGAATCCGATATATTGCATAACGCACGATACTTATCCCCAAGTCGTATGTGCATATATATCTTCCATGCAAAACAATATGCACGTCTGTCTGTGTATACATCTATAAACTTCCCCGTGATGCGATCATGCGCGGTTTGTATATCGCAAAACATACTTTGATATTATACGCATGGTCCGCGTATAGGTCAAAGGAATATCTGTAATCATAAAGTACGTCCGTTTGAGTAGTGCTTGAATCATATGTTATCCGTAGTAGCACTATTTGAGTGATGGCTGGCTGAATCAGTCATACTCCCCTAGCGAGGCGTGTGCAAGGTATGAATGGATGTTCTAATTCTGATATCGCTTCGATCTTGTGCGAAAAAAATGAAGATAAATCTGTCACGTGACCCGATCAATCAAATCAAGCAAAGATAAGGTAAGACCGGAGAGTGCGCGTAATGTTATGCTTTGGTGTAAACAACGACTGGGAAACTGGTTCAGGGACACATAGCATGGTTCCGCTGTTAGAAATGACCCATGACACCAATGATCTGACAGAGTACCAAATATGCTGAGATTAAGGTGACTGGAGATAATTATATAGAGATACATACATGTAACTCGTATAAATATAATATATTGTTTTGTGCGCCGAGAATGCTTCATCCTATGGTCGCATATGTACAGAAATCCCACAAAAACTCACATACAGCACCATGTAGTGTAAACACGGTGCGTCCCCCGTATACAAACAAAAAGTGTTTTGGTAAAATAGATAACCATATGGAGGTATTAATCTTACATCATGAATGGATGGAATTTGTATTCGTGTATACGAAAACGTATTCGTGTATACAAAAACATATACGAGTACGTACTTTTTACATATAGACTTTGCAACGAACGATATAATGAAGGTTTTATGTTTGCATTGCGAAGAAACAAGTCATATAATATGCATATTGCATAGCGGAGTTAATCGTATAACAAGATTAAAACAATAATTATGCACAATCATGTTGGGGCATAAATATAACAAATTATTATGCGTTAGGCATTTCTATATTCTCGGAATCTTCCCAATCAATCATATCTTTTATGTTGGTGACAAGTGAGGAAATGGGGTGTGCACCCTCGTGTATATGTCGTCACTGTTGAATGGGTAATGTGGTGCGTATTCATGAGCCCAGCATACCGGCCACATATTGGGCAACATATAATTAATTATAGTTAGCGCACAGAAATTTGCAACACGAATGAGCTATCACCAATGAATGAAAATGTGTTTTACGGTGCATGCAACAAGATGTGTTACGAAAATCGGAGATTGTCACCGTTAAATCAAGACTAGTAAATATTATTCCTATCTACTGACTACGTGGTAATGGTATGCCAATATGATATTCTTTCATTCATCTTCGGACAACAAGGAAACTAAATTGTATAGATGAAACCATTAGTTAGTTCATCCAAACTAACCAACATAGTTATCTTCTGGGGGAGCTGGAATAGAATAATATTCCCTGTCTCGTATTGACTATTGAAGCCTGTGAAACTCCGACATCACTGACACCAAACTAGGACTGGAACTGGAACGTTCGATATCGGTCAACCTTACTACACAGTCATGTTCGCCCGAGACAGCGAACTTCGTAATATACGAACTCCGCAGACAGATCGTGAAAATCTCGTCGTTCAGGATTCTGTGGTAGAACGAATTTGATTGGCTGAAATTTGACAGGTGTGGCGTCTATCACTCTTGACCAACGAAGGCCGAGTTGAGAAAATCTTAACGATCGCAATATTAACTGCGACGTAGATGATCATAAAAAATACCATGCGAACGCGAACGTTGCAGTTCCAGTTCTAGTTTCAATATCTTAAACTGGGTAGGTAGCGCATGTTCCGGCGAGACTCAGTGGCGGCATTTATGGGTTAGATGTCATATGTGGCGGATTGGAAGATAACATCACACAGAGAATGAATGCCATGCTAATATACTAAATTAAAATTAAATTAAATTAAATTTAAATTAAATTAAATTAAATTTATTGTTACAGTACGAGTAGTACAGTTTACAATAATTATGTACATGTAAAAGCAGTATTTACATACTTGTAAATATAAGGTAAAAGTATATAATGTATACTGGTCAAAAAACGAAACGCGCCACTTTCGATGTTATATTTTATAGGTGGTGCGTTTCCTTTCTTGACCAGTATACATTACTATTTCCATTGTAAATTATTCGGTAAAATACTATGTACAGTAAAACAGTAAAACATTAAAAGTATGCACATAATGACACTTATATTAAAAATATTAGCAGAGCTAAATTTTAATTAGGTTTTTTTATGTTTTTTTTTCCTTTTCTTCTTTTTTTTTCTTTTTCAATTATAATCATTGTACATGCACAGGTCTATAGTTTGTCAAAAATATTTACATGTTATACAATCATTCTTTGAGAAAACGTGAATTCATTTACATGAAGATTGTAGTAGTCGCGTTATTTGGGTACAGAAATAACACATAATTTATTTACAGTAGTTATTAATAATACATTCGGATATTTCAGTATAATTATACTTATAGTATGCGGCACAACATCCCAAAACCAAACACTAACTTATTGATTTTCAGTTAGTCCCATAACAAGACCAAGTAACACACATTATAGTATTCAGTATTCAAATGTGAATTTTTGGTTTCAGTTAACACGCTAAAATTGCTTTTGGCCTATGTTAACTATTTCTATAGTTGTATTAATTTTGTCTTATCTGTCTATCTATGTACGGTACACTTGCATATATATATATATATATACATATACATATATATACACATATACATACATATACATATACATATACATATATACACATATACATATACATACACATATACATATACATACATATATACATACACATACATATACATACACACATACATATATACACACATACATATACACACATACATATACACACATACATACACATACATACATATATACACATACATATACATACATACATATACATACATATACATACATATACATACATATACATACATATACATACATATACATACATATACATA
>WNLI01029790.1:0-11595 GCA_025802215.1 Wirenia argentea
ATTTTGTGACTTCTTGAGTACTCCAATTTTTGTAAGATTCACATTTTTGAATTCAGCGCATTTTTCTGGTCTAGAAATAATGTGTCTCCCATTTGGACAGAATGACAAAATAAATGGGCCTCATATCCCTAACCATATAGCCTCGGAAGGTTTTACACAAGTATTTTTTTCCTTGATTTATCACATGATGAAATTTTTCGAGCTCTCAAGTTGGGTCGGATTAGTGTGGCCCACTGGCCCAGTACGGCACGCTTTGTTAGTTGTTTGCAATTGTTTCGCCGATTAATCAATAGTTCCGTAAATCAATTATGTGCACTATATGATGGTGTTTTAGCATTTAGTGGCGTTCATTTCAAAATCCCAAATTGAATGTCACAGGTATAAGGTTTTTTTGTAAAAAAACTGTAATAAAAAATGTTTGTGTAAAATGTTCGCAGTGCCAAGGAAGATTTTTACAATGCCGTTCCTGCGCGATGGTGGCCTAGATCTCTTGAGCCAGATTACTGTAGTATGGCACATATTATTTCCTCGTGTAAATGAACAATGCCGGGTGCCATACTGTGCCGTTGAAAATGTTTTTCATGTAAACCAATGTGCCCTTGTAGCCCCCTTTTCTCGCGCCACAAGCGACATATCAATATCGACGCCACGGGATATTAATAGACACGATTAATGTTGTTTTAACACTTTGGTGTACCTCACTTTGCTGTAATGATTTTTATAGACAATGTGAAGTTTTTGCGCTAAGCGATGTTTAAGCGATATTTAAATACTTATGTAATAGGTTCCTAGGCCGATGCCACGCCGTCCCGTTCCGTGCTAGGCTGGACCAACTAGTGTACAAGGGGTATTGATTTCATAATGTCAGGCAGGTTAGATTCTGGGCTATTTATGGTGGTCAGTTTTCTTATATATTATCTACCGATGGCACTTCCATTCATTCAGACTCAAAGTCGCCAGATTGCGTTGCAAACTGATCAATGTTCCATTCAATATCAGTGTTTTCTTGTATTCATCGGTAATTGGGTATGTCCGTATGGGCAAGGGCGGCGCACATTTCTCACTTATTTGTGTAACTTTTATGCTTACGTATAACAAGGCATGTCAATCATCAACTAGTATACACAAAAACCAACAAACTTAGGTACACTAGTAACACTACAGTATAAGGTTGTTGGTAATACTTTCTGACAGAAAGTTTATGCATGTCACTTAATGGCACCATTGCATTGTTAGCCAATAGCCACCGGCGATATGACTTAGGTGTAGGATTTAGAATTGTTACTGAAACTATACCGAAACCTACCACTACTGAAACAATCTGTACCGAAACTGTACCGAAAACTATATAAGAATTTTACGAAAACTGCAATATTTCCCGAAACTATACCCCCGTTAAAAGACAACCCTACTCAAAACCTCTCAGATATCAGGCAAGAAGCCAGCACTATACTGTGAGTCATGGGATACCTTGCCTAAGAGCGCCACATAAAACACAACAACACAGCATATGTCCAATGGAGTGAATGGGTGTGCATGGAACCACAGACTTTGACCATTAACTTGGTCCGATGTGGTTCGCCTACCCTGGAGCCTCTGGTGTCAATGATGAACTGAGGCGCGGAGGATCATTGGGAGTGTTGTCGGTGGTTAGGGTTTTTTCAGTCTTCGCGACTTTTTCCCCCCACCAAGGCAATGCTCTCCACTGATTTCTCCCAGACTTGGGATTTTTATAATCCTTCGAGTCCTCGGCCTTATGGTCGAGTCATTTGAGGTGTCATGGTGATTCGCAATCCTTGACCACTTGTTTGGTCCGACGCGACTCACCCGGTGCGTAAATTAGCTCTGCTAGGTACACGCATCGTGAACAAATTCAATAAAAAAAATAAAATTAAAATAAAATAAAAAAATCTTACACCAGTACACATTAAATTTCAGCTAATATAGCTTTAGCTAAGCTATCTTTGCCAGTATAATTCCGTAAATTACACATAAAAAGTATCCAATCATGTGCGAGATATCGCATTAGTGACACAGTGCACATCCTCTATAGGAGCTGCCATGCGTTTAATTAGGGTGATGGATATAGTCAGGAATATAATCATGGAAAGTGGTACTGCTTATACACACATACTTGACCAATGACCGTCACCAATGACCTTCAGCAGTCAGTGACTTGGGTGGTGATGTTTGATGAAAATCTCAGTCGTGACGGTTACAGATAGCACCAAAGATACCAAAAGTTTGATCTAAAAACTCGATAGCACCATTACTTGAGACCAATGACCATTACTAGAAGACTGGTAATCTTTTCTGTTACGCCTTTTGTGGTAGTAGTTATACCTTTTGTTCATCTAGAATGTTTAGGAGTTAATATCACACTTTGACAGACATTCAGATATTAAACCTTTATTTTTATCCGTCTGTATTGTGTAGAGTTTGAAATAAGGGTGGGGGGGGTGATATCTGCAAACTTTTGTTTGGTCGCTTTTAGACTACACAGGATTCTGTACTTTTAGTAAAGTATTCCAGGAATGACCAGTGCTCGAATCTTACCTGATTACCGACCAACGTTGATATTAGTAGTTACATATCGGCAGATAATCATATCTACCCAGTATTTGGTTGGTTCCGCAGTGGCCGATTATTAGCTGATAATTCGTATCAGCCTTAAATTAGCATTTACATCCGATGCCAATTATTAATACTGTATCATTAGTTACCATCGATATTCACAGAAATTTTGTATACTCCATTTTGTATTAATATGTGACGATGAACGATGGCGTATCCTTTCATTCTCTAACGACGTTCTGGAAGGTTCATAACTCACTATAATCAAATGTATGTATTTTATCTACCGACTGTACATATAACTCAGATTATCAGATTACATATATGGAGGCTGAATCCTAGACACATTTATCATTTTCCCTGAATAATTATCATCATCATCATCATTAACCTGTTGGAGAACCGAAGGCTCTCATCGGGCCATATACCGCCAATTAGCCCGGTCAGGGGCTATATTTCATTATAGCGTTGTCAAATTAATAGTTATATATTATATGTACCCACAACATATATACTACTTATCCGATTTTGGATGTTTGACTACCGTTATAAATAGGAAAGATTTCTCTTACCATCCCTCTTCTCAGATATGCTGTGCGTGTCCGAGAACAAAAGATATGGGTCGCTAAATAAACACTTGTTTCGTATTTCGCGCAGTAAATTGTGGCGTTATAAAAATGCGCGAATGTTTAGAGAGTTTTGCCGATTTATGTAGGCCTATGTTATGGGATCTATTGGTGTACTAGGTGAGTGAGTGAATGGTTGTTTGGTTATTTTATCAACCAGAAGAATTTATTTGATTTCTTGAGTGACGTGTCAATTAATCATGATATTAACCATTCATTGAATCATTAGATAGATCAAAAGGGATTCATTGATTGATTGGTCGACTGATTGAATAATTGATCGATTATTTATTTATGTTTTGGGTTTTTCTTGGTTGGTCGGTTGGTTGATTGATAGCTTGGTGGGTTGATTAAATCCATTGGGGTATTAGATAAAGGGATCGAATGAGTGATTCATTGGTGGTTGAATTATTAAGAGATTAGCGATGTGTGCTTGCATGGTTGTTTTTTTGTTGGTTGATTGATTGATTGATTGGTTGATTGATTGATCAATCGAGTCATTTATTGGTTAGTTTGTTGGTTGATTCAGATATAGTCGGAAGCAACAATTGCTAAAATCTCTATATAACGCCATATTTTACGGTGAACAGGTGTTTATTTAGCAACCCATATATTTTGTTTTCTGACACGCACAGCACATATGAGAAATGGGATGGGGCACATTAATGTCTTCACCCTACGTCCAGTTGGTGTGATCTGAACCACCTTGTGGTTTGGTGAGTAGTGAGCTGCATTAATGAACTCGGTCAGGTATACTATGTCAGATCAGTTCTTACATCAATACGGATAACACTGAATTTGACTCAGTGAGTTAGCCCTTGGTGTTCATCTGACCTGGATGGTCTGTATGGCCAAAGTGCAGCGCAACCTCACCAGTCCACAAGGGGGTTTCACTTCGCATCACCCTGCACCTAGAGTGAAGATAACTATACAGTATAATCATTTTGTTGGTCTTATTTTCTCCATATTTTTGTTTCTTTTCCTTGTTTAATTATAGGCTACGGTTATAGATGGCAACAGACTACTGTACATAGTATATAGTTTTAGTTTACTGATACCATCTTTAAATAATAAATTAATAATAATAATAAAAATTTGCGTTGCCATCAAAGCTTAACTTGTTGTAACAAATAACTTGTAATGGTATATCTTTGTATTTATACTAGTGCTTCATATTACCTTATTAGTGCTTTTACAGTATAAATGTATCGTATGTAATGTCTATATGACTATATCACTCAGACTATATCAGTTTCATATTGAAACAAAATATTTAGTACCTAACCTCTTTTAATATCTTGAACTAATATTGGAACACAAATTCAACATACATATCGACAAACGCGAAAATTGGACGACAGTCAACAAACCGATGGGAGATCTACTTTGCTGGACAGACGGATCTAAGATGGACAATGGCTATTCTGGATCTGGAGTGGTGTTTAACTCCACACATCACGGCGGGACCACTTGGTATACTCCATTGGGTCAGTACGCAACTGTTTTTCAAGCAGAAATACATGCCATTTTAACATGTGCAATCCACATAAAAAAACAGAACATACAAAATAAGCATATCACTATTTACAGTGATAGTCAAGCGAGTCTACTAGCTCTTGGCATATGCAAAACGAGATCTGCACTTGTAAAGGAATGTCGTAACGAACTCAACACCATCGGCTCACAAAATATCGTCTCACTTAACTGGGTCCCTGGCCACTCAAACATCACAGGAAATGAACAGGCAGACTCGCTAGCTAGGATGGGAAGCGACACGATTCCTCTTGGCCCCGAACCCATTCTTCCAATAGCTAAAAGCACAATGAAATATGCTATTCACACATTTTTTAGGAACAAACACATCGACGAATGGTCAAACATAACAGAGTGTCGACAGGCAAGGGAAACCACTCCCGAGCCATCCACAACCAAAACCAAACTACTACTGAAAAACAAAAGATGCGACGTTAAAAATGTAACCTCCATTTTAACCGGCCACTGCAACCTCAATCGTCACCTGCACAAGATGAAAATATCTCTGTCTCCTAAGTGTCCAAAATGCGAACTCGAAGATGAAACTCCGCTTCATCACATCGGCATCTGTCCCACTTACTCCCGTGCCCGAAACGACCTACCTCACCCGGTACTGAGTGGTGTAGACATCGGTAAGCTACCAATTAGTGCACTTACCAATTACCTAAGAAAAACCAAACGTCTCGGCGAACTACACACCTAACGAATAACATACAGATACAATAAAAAGCAATCACCCACCAGTAAATTCAAAAGCCGCCATTTATTAGGTCAGCTCTGCATAGGGCCAGAAAATGGCCCACGCAGCGGATTTATTATCCGACCTATTCATACAATACAATACAAAAATACATGTATTCGGTCATGACAGTAGATGTTCATTCATAGTACATAATATACTGTATATTGAATTCCGACGTTCTCAGAGATCAAGTCTAGTGAATCACCATGCCTCAAATAATCGACGATAAGGCTTTGGCACCGGATCAATTTCATGTCGACAATGGAGAGTGTTGATGGTTCAGGTTCATGTATCCTTGTGTCAACCCAACTTAGTATAAAAGAGTTATTTAACTAGGATGTTTAATGTTTATTTTACAGACTTTGTGTGATATCGGACCCCATGCAGTGTACTGAGATGGATGACCATGCCTCACGTACCACGGTACCAATAGACCCAGCCTGTCATGTCCCGTGTCTTACCACCTTCTTGCTGTCCTTAGACGATGCTGTATTGACATTGAGTCGTATCTGTCCACAGGCAGTGTACGGAGATGGGTGATGCCTCATGTACCATTAGTCATATCCTGTCCTGATTCTAACCAGCACTGTCCCACATCACAATCACCTTCACGTGTATCATGGTGTTCTTAGACGATGTTGTACTAACATTGAGCCATATCTGTTCCCCAGGCAGTGTACGGAGATGGGTGACGGCTCACGTACCATTAGCCCTACCCTGTCATGTCCCGAGTTCCGCCGTCACAGCCGCCTCTGTCCCGCGCCATCTCAACTCATCGGGTAACTCTGTACCATCAATAATTGTTCTATCACGTCATGTCATCATATGAAGACGTACAACGTACGTGGTACTAATCTCGCACCAATCACTATACATTTCATCGCACCCAAATTGGGACTATGCCATAAAAAATTATTTACCCAGAAAAAGATACAAAAATGCTGGTCATCAACTAGCTACTCTGATCGTAGGGGTTTCAGTGGTTTAATTCTAGGACCCCTACAGAGCCCTCCAACAATAAACCAAAAACAGTTTATTGCTCCAGCAAACACGAAAAAATCCAAATGTAGTCTAGCAGACTATACCAGTGTGGCAGGAAGGGTTCTTGTTTGTTCAGTACCGGGAGTAGTTTTGGCTGCTTTCCTCCTCTTAGAAACCGGGATAAGCTCGGTAGTTCTGTCCCCGTATTGTCACATGTATGGTATCAATTGTCATGTGGTAGTGTGATATTGCCACTAAAATATTCAAAGTAAAAAGTGGTATACGTATTTCTTGTCAAAGACGGTAGAAGTAATTAAGAAGAAGTGGACATTTTGGTGATATCATGCCACTACAACAGCATACTGGCTGAACTAACTCAAATTCTTGTCTTGTACATTTACAGCTGTGTTATGCAGTTTTTTCCAAGGACAGAGACAGATATATGGATTAGAAGCCACAAACTGTCAGATCGGTGTGGCTGGGGTTCGAACCCACAGCCTTCTGCTTACTGAGGTCTCTGTGCAGAGTTGTTGACTGCGCACTGTTAAGGGGAATATTTAGAAGTGCACACAAATTTGTGCATTTATTGGCATTGTTTCCTTTCTAACAGCGTATCTGGTATAAGTATAATTGTCTCCCTTGAACATGTGGGTGTACCTTTCTAAAACTATAGATCTAGGTCTCACAATCTCACAATTAATAGTGGTCGCCAGGCCTGTACATATATATTTGCCTTAATGTAAACCACTTTAATAAATTATTAATAAAAAAATAATAATAAAAAAATCTCTGGTATATAATGGTCTCCATTGTACGTTTGGGTGTACCTTTCTAAAACTATAGATTTAAGGCCTCAGTGTTTTTGGTATATAATGGTCTCCCTTGAACATGTGGGTCTCCCAACTCTCAACTTGTGAGTTGTGCGATTATGTCCCGTTGACCGTTCCTGTATACCCGTAAAACAGGACTCGGCTCCAGAGTTAGGTTACATTTATCGAATATTATTGAGGGACAGATAGTTTAGTGGTTTACACAGTGTGTAGTTCTATATGTCCCGGGTTCAGTCACTGTCAGAGAGTACGTGTCTTATATACGGCAATCATCCTAATTAGTGAATTTATCTTATTAATGACACATTTTATTATTCTCGTAAAAAAACTGAAATAGATGTCTGCATATTTATACAAAGTTGCAAACCTAAGTTAGCGCTCTAACATTATTCTTATTAGACATAGTCACATGTGTGACATTATTAGATAGTGATATACCATTTTAAAGGTACGGTCGTCGGCTTACCAAAGGTTTATCAATAATTTTGCTGCAATTTGTACTTAGCGAGTTATACACAAAAACGTGATGTCTACTCAAAATTGTGGTTTTCCACTAAATCCTATTGATAGTCGAAAATAATACGAAGATAATCATATTTACAAATGAGTAATATTTTTGGGTATAACACTACCAAAACAAGCAGAAAATCAACCTTAGCCTAATTTTAGCTTTTAGGTAATATTTGATTAAAAAGTGTCCATTTTAAAATATGTTATTCTTCATAATCGATTGATTGATTGATTGAAGAATGATTAGATGATTACTTGAGCATGTGTGCAAATAGATATGTTCAACATCACTCACAGTCTCACATGTACACCCCTGATTGACCGGTTGATTGATTGGGTCGATCGATTGATGGATAACTTAATTTTAATTTAATTTTGGTCTATGTCTTCTTTTGGCATCATCTAAACATATAGTTTCCGATCCCATTTTCAACCAATTAGTCATTGTGACAACGTCGTTTGTCAGGCCTTTTGGTGAAATTATACTTTTCGCTTACGGCTTCTATCCTGTGAAATGCCGTGTTGTTCCTTTGATTATTTCACAATTCTCACGCCACGCATCAAACTCCATAATATTACCGAGAAGATCCTTGCCGGTTGTTCTGCCCTCATCGTCACAAAATATTGCCCAACTTCTTCAGCTTGAATTCTTTCCCCATGTGCATTTGCTACGTTCGCCCACGCTGATGCTGTTAATAATGCGCAAAGGCATCACCATGGAAATGGGACTAGGCGTCAAGTAACTCAAATGTCATCATGGGGAAAGTTAAAACGTTGGTATTTAAAGAGACTGGCAACTGCATCGAAATCTTGGGCTTTTCTCGTCCACCGAGAGATGAACGCTAATGAAGCCACCACTGCTTCAGGTTTCTCTATCTCCCACTATCTTCATGGTACCTTTGATATTTTGATCAGTCAGCTAGTCAAATACGGTCACCAAAACTCGAATTTGACGATTCAAGAACCTTTATCAGGACAGGTCCAGTGAGGACGGTGATCCATCCGGAGGATTTTCGCCTTCTGATCGCACCAACGCTGCGTCACCAAAACGACTCGCCATTCCTTCAACCTTTAACTGGACTCTAATGTCTCTTGGTTATCTGAGAGCAGAAATACTCTAGTTACACTTTTTGATTTTTATATTTTCATTTCTTTATTCGCTCATTTATTTATTCGCATTAAAAACCCTTACTATGTGTAGGGTTTGGCTCGGCGTTACGGTTAGGCTAATCTTCCTAAGCCTATCTCCACCACCGTGCGGGATGTGCAGCATCGGAGGTATGCCGAGCATGGCAGATACGTAACCACGCCCCTATAAGACCACGACTCTCCGCCTAACTGTGACTAACTTATACAAATCTACATCATACGGAAACAAACCATACATAACATAAATTTAAAGTTATACAACTTTAATTTTATTACCTAAGTCTATCCATATAATCGTGTTCTAATATGCTTGGTCTCGCTTTCTCCCTGTACCCGACTCAGCTAGTACAAAGTTCGGTGGTAATCTCATCGGATTGTAGAGAGTCTTTGATACTCGTGAATTCACGATTAATGTCCCGTGTAGGACTATAGGTCCACCACAGGCTCCTCACGGAGACGCATTGGCTGCCGAATCAAGTTTGAATTATCCAATGATATTATCAGCATCTCTGTACACGTCCTGTTCTGGCTGCACGAAACGTTGTAAAGTTTCTCCTTGGTTATTCATTATTGATCACAACTTCGTCTATAATAGCTGCTGTCGTTGATTACTTCCAATGTTACTAACAGGTGGAAATAATTGGTGACTTCCGGCACTTTGTTGATTGTCACTTTGTCGAACTGGAAAAAAAACTCTGAGATTGAATGGTGTTTTCTGGTGTTTTCTGAGATTGAATGGTGTTTTCTTCAATTACAACTTTTTAGAAAAATTACGTCTTTATCGCAAATATCTGAACTAAACAGAATTTTACATATTTGTAATAAGTTGTCACGGTAAGGTGGGCTCTTATAAATTTACAATTCACGGCCTCATGCTTTCTACATGGCCACCCCCTCAGGCCCCTCTGTGTACGCACGTCATTGTACGCTTCTCGATGACATACACAGCCCGACGAATTATTTTTGGCGGATAATGCGACGCATTCAGTTTTGTGATTATTCGAAGGCGAAGAATATTCAAGTTTGTGGTTGAGTGGTATACACCGTATTCTTCAAATGACCCCACGAAAAGTGGTCACATGGCATAATGTCAGGGGTTGTAGGTGGCCAGATGATTTGATTGAGGGCACGTTTAAGCTGTGTCTGACATAGTCCTGGATGTAGGCGGGAGCTGTGAAGCCCCATCTTGGACCCACTTTTGTAATCGTAACACTCCATTTTCTTGATGTTGCAAATTGGTTGCATAGGCATATTCAAATATGGGCGGGCAAGAGCCCCATGTTGGGTCCACCATAGCGGTCACAACACTCCATTCTCTTGATATTCGAAATTGGCTGCTAATGCTGGTGTGATTAATTTTGATCATATTCAAATAGGCCGATGTCTCGTCTACGCTAATACTGCATTTAGGTGGTGTCTGACATAGTCTGTGGGTTCACCATAGTCGTCGCAAAACTCCATTCTGTATGATCTTGGCTGGCTATGGCTGCTAATGTTGATATGATTGGATGGTTTAACATATTCAAATATTCCTCGCCATTTAATCGTCCTTTGAAGTAAAACGACATGATCCAATATTTTGATGTTGGAAATTGACTGCCAATGATTTAATGGTTTAAGTTGAAATTTAACATATTCAAATATACCTTGCCATTTAATCGTCCATTGAAGAAAAATGGCCCGATTATTACGACGTTTCCGCATACAGCGTACCAGACATTTCTTCAATCAACTTTTTTCATAGAAAAGTAGCTGCAGCCTGCACGTGCTTCCCGCGTGTGCATATTTCTGTACGATATTTGTGTTAAAAGCAAAAGCAGCTTCATCTCCTATGACAAAAGCTCTCGGAAAGTTGTTATTCTCTAGGCTAAACACCGCACTGTGAGAATAACTATCGGCTTGCTAAGTTGGTAAATCGTTCTGCTTTAATTTATGGCGGATATGAATTTGCAATTTGGTATAGATGATACCTGTCTGCTTTAATTGATGGCAGATATGCATTTGGTATGGATGGAACCAGAGGTAGTAGATGTGTCTGCTTTACTGATGGCGGATATTAATGTGCAATTTGGTATAGATGATACCGGCGGCGGTAGATCTGTTTGCTTTAATTGATGGCGGATATGAATTTGGTAGGGATGGAACCAGAGATGCTAGATCTGTCGCTTTTAATTAATGGTGGATATGAATTTGATAGAGCGGTAGGTGGTAGATCTGTCGTTTTAATTTATGTACCATAAATTTAATTTATGAATTTGGTATGGATGGAACCGGAGACGGTAAATCTGTCGTTATAATTGATGGTGGATTAATTTGGTAGGGTTGGAAACGGAGGTTGATGTACGTGATACAGTTAATGTCAATGTCAACAATGTTTTTATAGCGCCTATACATATTGTTCTAAGCACTTAAATCCGTGTCACGACAAATCTACAAATTTATCAAATATAAGTACTGGACATACACAATGAAATAATATATTATCTAAAAGTACAAAGATATTACAGCAATTATAAATAACCCGCATAGTAAGTGGATTTGCTCAGGTAGTGGTTATTACGCCCTGCGCTAAAATGCGCTTACATGAGGGTGGTTTGCTAATTCTTCTTTAACAATGGTAATGTTTTCTGCTGATCTGTTTCATTGACAG